>VXAB01006325.1:0-19400 GCA_013399175.1 Odontophorus gujanensis
ATTTTATATTATTTTATTTTATTGTTTAATGTGAGATTATCTCAAGTTATAAAACTTTGTAGGCGGTTTCATATAAATAATTTTAATCTGTCTGTAAGAGTAAGATACCTTAAGAGGAGATTACTGATGTTTTCAAAGGCAGCAGTAATTTAAAAAAAAACAACAACATATCATGGGGCTCTACAGTGTTTCTTTTCCATGTTGCCATTTTAATGCTGGATTGTACAACTTGGAGACTGTAGATTACAGCCTAGGACATTTCTTGATTCATACAGTTTTGATTTATCAGTGAATTGCTACATGCTAACATGCAAGCCTCATAGTGCACACATCTGCTGAGTACTAAAGCAGAACTAAAGCTTGCCACTTCCATGGCTATTATGTGTATCCACAGTGAGCCTGGAAAACTGTGTCTTCCATTAAGACAAGAAAGAGCATTCTTCAGTTTTGCATGCTGTTATTGTCAGCAGATGAGCTGTTTTATACTCCTAAGAGACAGACTTACTGCTTTTGGTATCCAGAATCTTTGCAGTGGTAGGTGTCACTTGCTGTTCCAAAATAGACACAGAAAATGGTTTTATAGCGTTTAATTGCCTGGGGAAAAAGAAATAGTAATCATATGTAAACTTTGTATTTAATTGTAAATTATGAACTGTTGCTGGGAGGACCAAACCTACAAAGTGCTGGAAGCCCAATCTCAAATACCCAGTCAGTTTTAGCTGGAGAGCCATTGTATTCAGAAAGATCTCATCAACACATTGGTCAGTTAAGGGAACTGAAATTATTAATATCTTTTGTGTCTTCATGTACTTCCTTCTCATCAGGCTAGGAACAGTGTCTGGCAGTGTTCTCAAGTTGTGTTCTGCTGGTGATTCTGCCTTCCTTCTGCCCACTCAGAAATACTAAGAAGTCTGATAATAATTTGATTTTTTTATATTTTTTATTTTTCTGGACTAAAACAATATGAAAGAAACTGCCCTGTGTTAGTTTGGTGTGACTTGAAGGTCTTGAAGGTTGAATGCTGATTTCCAGTTCAAGATGATTTCTCTCTGTTCTCAAAAAGTCATGGTAGCATTGCTTGGCTCACCTCTTTAGTTACAGTAGTTAGCAGTGGATCTTCGAGCTATTTGTTGATGTCAAATCATCATCACTGGGCTAAAGTCTCAGTGTCTTGATCAAGTTATGTGGACAGATGAACTCCTTAAGTGCTCTTTTATCAGATCCTGTTTTACATCAATTGTATTTATAATTTTTATATTTCAATGCTAATAAACTAATTTATATATTGGAAAACTCAATAATTCTAAATTCAAAAATTTTTGTTTTCTTTTTGGTACTATTTTATTTTCACTTGTGATTGTTTGTTCCTCCTGTACTAGTTACTTCCTCTATTCCTGCCTGTCTTCTCTTATCTTATTTCTCTTTCATACACCCTTTCCTTTGTTATTCTCAATTCTATTCTTTTGTGATGTCCCACTTACAAGCTTAGGAATAAATGTAAGGTAAGTCTCTAATCCTTTTATTTTTATTTTTTCCACAGCACAGCTTATGGTATAGTTCGTGGCTCCCATTTGATTATTTCTTCGAGCTACTTGCACTTAGTTTCATGTTTTTAATGCTTTACCCAGACTCAAGGTAGTGCTTTTGAGATGGTTTGTTATACATTTTCCTACTGTCCATCTGAACCTGTTCTGCTACTGAAGTACAATGCAGTGTATTTCTGAATCTAGAGGTAAAATAACATGGTTAGGGAGAACATAAAGTTGAACTGGTGATTTTTTGTTACTATTAGCGTAATATCTGCTTTATAATTACTGCGCTGCTCACTTTCTGATATCTGTAAATCTCTGTGACATACCACTGAATTAAGTTTCCTATCGCTATTGAAGAAGGCAAGAAAAACCTTCCACGTGGTTTACAAATGAAGAGCTGATTCCTCTAACCACTGTTAGTCTTGTATCTCTTGAACTTTATAGTCTACAAAATTCTGATCATAGCATGCTCTGTGTTGAATTATTCTTAGCTGAAAGCTGTAGACCACTTATTTGGTCCCCACAGGGGAAGAAAATTGAGAAGCAAACTAACTTCAACAAAATGATTAAGGTGAAGGTTTTTACAACTGTAACCTACTCTGTTAATATTCAAACTAGAAAATACATGAGCAGGTGAACATACTCTAGAGGATGGGAATTACTGATCATTTACTAATTAACATTTTCAAACTAGAGGAGGCACTGCACCATCTGCAACGAATCAAAATAAATTATGAAGAAAGCAAAAGATTCATCTTTTATGCTTCATTGAATAGAGTCCTTCATTAAAGGGAAAGTAATCATATTTCACTGTGAAAAGTGACTTGGTTTTAAAAGTTAGATATCAAAATATTTCAGACAAAAAACATAAAAGAGTGGGAAATCGGTCTGATCAAAGTGTCCAGCTCCCTATGCTTTCTGTCTAAGCAAAATAATTTGTTTCAATGTCAGTTACAAAAAAAAGAAACAAAATAAACAAAAAACCACCTCAGTTTTCCTTGGGTAATTTTTCATACATGATAAAATGGAATCCTGAAAGCAATTTAAATTATGATTTACAGGAAAGAGGAATAGATTTCAGTTCCCTCTCTTTGAGCTATGTTAATTCTGCAAGAAAATGGGAGCAAAATAGTACATTGGTAAGATAACCATAAGACCTGGTGTATAAATTGGTGAAAAGATGTGAGAAATTAGCTACCATTAATCTATATTAATTTTCCATAAAATTATGTGTTTTAAAATCTGATTTAGTAGAAACAGTGGATAAATGTGAAAATTACAGGGCTACATATAACTGTGCTGTGCTTCAGCTGCTGGAGCTTCTCTGGGATACGTTCATTCTTCAGGTATCATGCCAAATATATTAGCTTGTTCAACCTGTTTCCGTAGGACTGTTGCGAACTTGTAATGAAAAGCTTTCCACTGAATTAGACAAGCATTTCCTTTGTTGTTCGACCGGACACTCGCAGGATGGAATTGTTCTATCCCATCTAGAAATTTTAGGAAATTTTTCAGATTTTTTTTAAGATGTGTTTAGTCTCTTCTATGTTTTGTGCAGTGGGAGGGCAGATGCGTTCTCTTGTTTGCTCAGATTATACAAGATTAAATTGTCCCTTTTATTGTTGGTAACTTCCTCTTATTTTTCTCCTTCTGACTGCCTTGCTGCCACTAGCCGCTGGACTTGGGGTCAACATCGCCTGAGCACTCTGAATCAGTAAGACTCTGGCCTGGNTTACATATAGCTCATATCTAAAAATGTTGAAAATTTTACAAATAAAGGATGAATTAAAAAGTATTTCTGATCAGCATAAAGTCTAGATTCAGTCAATCCAAACACTGCTTTTCAGGAACAGTACAATACTACTTTCTGCCAAAGTCAGATTCTACTGTCTATTCAATCTTATATTTAACATGGTTAAAAGTAAGAGGTACACCAATGGATACAATTTTGCCAAATTAAAAGGGAGTGACTTTTCATTTGTAAAAAGTATATCAAGGGACATGGAGCAATTAGGATAATGAAAGGGAACTGGACTATCAGCTTTAACAGATATTAATTTCACAGAATGAGATAAACATGTTTTATGTTTATTCCTGTATCTCAGTCCAGTTCTGTGTTTGTTGACCACTACCTAGAGTTGTGCATAGGCCTAAACTGAACAGCAGCGAACACTAATATATTATTTTACTAATCCTAGCTGCAATGGGTTTCAATTAATGAATTAAATTCCTTAGCCTGCTTAAGCAGCAGTTGCTGATGCAAAGACTCTGAAAGTAAAAATTCTGACAACAAAAACATCACCTGGATTCCTCATTCTTCCACAAAGCAAACAGATAATGCTCAGTCTTGAAACAGTCTCCTAAGATGGTATACTGTGCAATACCAAAATGCTCTCAGTATTGAGTAAATGCTATTTACTTTCTAATAAGCCTACAAAAGTTTGTCTTCCAGTATCCTTCCACCTCCAATGTGCTTTTCATTACTTCACCTGAAATTCTAAAAAAATACAGAGATGGGAGTGAGTTCCATGTCTCAAGTCCGTTGTTACTCATTCACAGGCCAATTTACTATCAAAGCTGGACAGTCCAATAGCAAAAGCCTGAAGAGCACAGAGAGGATAGTTATAGTCCAGAGTGAAAACATCTTCTGCTACACGACCGAACTGCATCACAATGTAGTCAGCTGGGGAGAAAAGAAAAATTCAGAGACCAGCAATTTCAGGGGTAAGCAAAGAAAATAAACAAAAATTTAGACGTGTCTGTCAGTCCCAAATATATGTGTTTGGAGTATCTATCCTTATTCACCAAACTGGCTTTAAAATCTGTTGTCTGTAGTGACTGTGGTATTCTAGGGATTACCTTCCTTGTACTCAGTGTCATCTTAATTCTTTTCTCCCCTGCAAGAGGTTTCCAGTTCCTCTCTCTTCTTTTTCTGCAGCTACTGAGAGCAGCTTCTCTGCACTCATCCCAGTAGAAGTCAGGCCTTTCATAGTTTTCTTGACAACAGATTCCCTAGAAATCTGACTGACTTCCTTCACCTAGTCTCCCTTCTCCAGGAAGAGTATTCTATTCCTCCCAAACCTCATGAAATACATTGAGTTTTCCCTGTTTGAATGACCCCCTCCTCCACTCTCCACCAGACTCTTACGGTCATTGTCGTGGACAATCTGGAAGTTCTTCACTGAGGCCTGAGTGACTCTCCCATGGAAATTCAAAACATAGGACTGAGTATCATCATTCCAGACTGGAGCCTTGTTGTGCAACTCAATGAGGTTTTCTAAATTCTTGGTTTGCCATTTTGACAGAAGACTCTCATTTTCCTATTCAGAGGAAATAAACATTTTATCAGATTTCAAATGGCTCTGCTTTTGAGTACTGCCTCTCTCAGATGTGCATTCTGTGATTTCAGTGTCATTCCCTGTTAAATGAAACAATGACACTTAAACTTAAGCCTACCGAAAGTATCCTGCAAGTTACAAGAAAATATTTTCCAAGCACTCCTTATCACCGTATCTCTACCCAAACAAGAAAAAAAATGAAACAAAACCATACACATGGACAGAACAGACAGCAATTCACATATCACAGATGTCCAGATGTCCTGCTGGCAAGAACCTCTTTTTTGAGATTTATACAGTTTCTGTGATCCTGTTCATTTGTAAACCAACTTCTATTTTCAATAGTCTAAACTATGAAACAAAAGTAAATAATCTAAAATTAAGTACATATTGTTAACGGCATATACCTTTGTGGTTTTCCAGTATAAAGTCCAAAGGCTGAAGGAGATGTACAGTGTAAGTAGGTTGTCACCCTATCTGGTCTAATAAGAGGTACACAATATGAAAACTATGCAGAGAAATAAAAATAGAAAGATGCAAAAAGGAAGCAAAATAGTACATTAAGTTTGAGAAAATTACAAAGAACTGGAAACAGTAATGAAACAGAAGACATGATTTTATTTTAAAAGCTATGCAACAAATAGCATCCAAATTGAAATAATACAAGCTAAAGCTCACAAGAAAAAGAATCCAAGCAGCTTAAGTTATTTAATGAGAAGGAAATAATCAGAAAGCAATATTTTATGGCTAACAAAACTACACTGAAGTGTTTCAGTATTGTACACAGAAAAAATAGGTTATTCTAAAAAATTCATTGTTTTCCTTAAAGTAAAACTTATTCTGATTAAAATAGTTATTTAATACTTTTATTCTCATCTTCATTTTACTGTTATAAAGGTGCAAAAGTACTTTAAAAATTGGAGCAAACAAGTTGTGTTTAGATGTTTCTTTTTGTTTTAATGTGTGGGCAGTATTGCTTAATCAGAGGCATCACCCTACAGTGAAGGAAGACAAAAACAATCCGACCCCTCAGTCAGCTTCATCGGGTGGTCAACATGCCTGAAGGACAAGATATCATCTAAACACACATAGACAGATTTCAGAAGTAATCCCAGGTGAACCTCATAAAGTTCAACAAATTCAAGTGCACTTGGATCATGGGAACTCCCAGTATCAATACAAGCAGCGGGAAAAAACAAAGTAGGAAACTTGGGGATACTGGTGGATGGCAATCTAGACATGAGCCAGCAATGTACCTTCACTGCTCAGAAAGCCAACCACATCCTGTGCTGCATCCAAAGAAGCATGGTCAGCAGGGCAGGGAAGAGATCCTTCCCTTTTACTCTGAGCTGGTGTGACCTCACCGAGAGTACTACATCCAGATATGGAGTCTTCAGTACAGGAAAGACACAGGCCTGCTGGAGTGTGTTCAGAGTAAGAACCCACTTAGGGCCACAAAGATGATCAGAGGGCTTGAGTACCTCTCCTATCAGGAAAGGTTGAGGGAACTGGGCTTGTTCAGCTTACAGAAGAGTAGGCTCCACAGAGTCCTCACTGCAGTCTTCCAGTACTTGAACGGAGCATATAAACATGAGGGGGAATGCCTGTTAACGAGGGTGGATAGTGATAGGACAAGGAGGAATGGTTTTAAACTGTGACAGGGGAGGTTTAGGTTAGAGATTAGGAGGAAGTTTTTCACACAGAGGGTGGTGATGCACTGGAACAGGTTGCCCAGGGAGATCGTGGATGCCCCATCCCTGGAGGTAATCAAGGCCAGGCTGGATGTGGCACTGGGCAGACTGCTCTAGTGGTTGGCGGCCCTGCACATGGCTGCAACTAGATGATCATTATGATCCCTTTCAACCCAGGCCATTCTATGACTCTATGATTCTATCAACACCTCCTCTATGAGGACAGGCAGAAAGAGCTGGGGCTGTTCAGCCTGGAGAAGGCTCTGGAAAGACCTGACGGCATCCTTTCCGTATCCAAAAGGGGGCCATAAGAAAGCGGGGGACTGTTTAGCAAGGTCTGTTATTATAGTACAAGCGGAAATTGTCTCAAACTAAAATGGGAGATTTAGACTGGATATAAGGAAAACATCTTTCAGAGTTAGGGTAGTGAAGCACTGGAACAGGCTGACCAGAGATGGTGGATGTCCCAGCCCTGGAGACATTCAAGGGCAAGCTGGACCAGGCCCTAAGCAGCCTGATTGAGCTATGGATGTTCCTGTTCATTACAGGGGAGTTGGACTAGATGACCCTTGAATTTAAATGATTATATCATTTTGGAACAGCGTTGTGTTTCAGACTTGGCCAAAGTCACTGTGCTTGCCTGCTAACAAAGCAGCAGGAAAAAAGGGTGAGAAAAATACAGTAAGAGTTCTTTCAGGAAAAGGGGCTGAACATACAACAGCAACAAGAGAAAGTAGCCATTTGCAATAACTAAGTAAATAACATTTAAGCTGACAAAAAGACAAGTAAGAATATAAACAGGATTCAGAAGCTTACAAGTGAGTTAAAAGGCAAGGCAAGAATAAATTAATCATCACCTTTGAGCAACACCGTTGCTACCCATTAGACTCAGTAACAGCCATGGCCATTACCAACCACACTCTAATAAGCATGATTAACACCCACACCTCCAAGAAAAAGTTTTAACCTCTTCCTCCAGTATGAACTATGACCAAACTCCGTAACTCACATTTTGTGGCTGGACTGGAATTCGCTTATGATTCATATTCATTCCTGGAATGATCACAGACATTTTTCTGGGACCTCTGAATCCTAACACATTGGTTTCCTAAAATACAAGGAAAGACGCTATTTTCAGGAATGGATATACTCCACCACATGTAAGGAAAGACGGCAAAGCTGAACTTGAATCTACATTTATGTTGGTTTTCAGAAATTTGGTAGCTATAACTGTGCTAGCTGGATATCACAAGAATGTTCCTGAAGAATGACTGGTATTTTTCTTTAGGTTCTGTAACTTGTGTTTAAGTGCATGCATACTATTTTCTCTCAATTTTTTATTTTATAAATGATTAAGAATAGAACCAGAAGGCAAGGTAGCCATGATCCATTTAAGCTTCAGTCTTAAAACAAATAGATAGATTTTTTTCAGAGTACTGAAGGATACTGCTCCATATAGAGTTAGTATAGAAAGGGAAGGAAAAAAGTCTTTCTTGCTATTCTTAAACCATTTATTTAATAATGTCAACCAAAATCCACTGGTCTGAAGTGTTCTGTACTCATGTCAGTGACACTTTCAAAAGACAGAATCTTTTAGAATTGATGAATTAAGTGATACGACTTCTCCTGATGTACTAGTGCATTTTAACAGATGCAGATTAAAGGTCTTCAGAGTTGTAATCTGTTATGTCCTTTAAAAGAAAATCTAGGAACATACATGAAAACAAGAGTGCTGACTTTATTTATATATAAATTTCATTTATGTGAAAAATATTGATATACAAAAAGCTGACTTTATATTATCAGCTGCACTCATTTTAACACCTTGCTCTGTACAGCTAGATAGGGAAATGAAAAATACTGTATACAATGGAAAGATCTGCTGATATTTCTCTGAATAGCTTAGTACTGGAATTGTCAAGTCAATTTCTTCCCCTAAGTGCCACAAAGATTAATAGCCAAAAAAATTAAAATCATGCTTCAGGCCAACAAACCTTTACATTTCTGCTACTGTACCCATGATAAAATCTTCTACTAAATTTTCTACTTGACTGACTTCCATTTTGTGAACTATCCCATATTTTTCTCAAACCTCTGGACTGGAATATAACAATTTTAGGTCAAGTAACAAGTTCATCTGAACATTAGTTTGGGTCTCCCTCCAAAAAATATCAAACTCATAAGAAATTATATTTGAGGCCTCTGCCCTTTATCTTATCTGGTGGAAATCAGTTTAATGAGGGAGGCAGGCTGCAGGCAGCATCATTTTGTGAGCCCTATTTCCTTAGTAATCAGCCTACAAACTAAAAGGGAGCAAAAGGAAAGAGGCACTACTTACATAATAAATAGCTGCAAGTTCTTGTCGAGTATGAACCTTTTCCACTAGACCTTGTGCCTTGATTGGGCTAATTCCATGGTCATAGACTGTAAATTTAGTTCCCATGAGGTTTGACCTAATGTCAGGTTATGGAAAGACATACAAAAAAGAGAGAGGTATCAATAGAAATTTTTATCCTCTTAAAAAAGCATGTGTGCATGACAGAGAAGTTAGGCCAGTCATCTGAGTCTTTCTCCAGTCCTCTCAGTAAGGAGTTTCAGTAAAGTGCCCATTGTAAAAACTAGACATTTAACCTGCCCTGATAAGCACTGAGCCAGAACTCCTTCTCCAAATCATCATTATGAATGGTAACTGAATAAAGAATGATAACCTAGTTGCATACAGATCACAGTAAGCTGAAAGAGACAAATTCTCTTTGAATAGACAGCAGATTGTCATCCATAACTCCAACTAAACAAATATGTAAATTCCATCTATCCCACTGTACAAGACGTACATGTCCATAGTTTTTATCTACTGTTCTCACCTGAGTTTTCCAATGAAACTCTCCCCTTCCCGGGATAAATCAGTGGGGTCAACTGATATGAGGTAATTGGACGTTTTGCTCTTTTTCCGTTTTCTACCTGCAAGAAGAAACATCTGGAAATACAAAACATTTATCAAGACTGGAGTTTTGAAAGAGTTCACAGGCACTGTTATCCAGACTGTTACCTCTTCATTTCCCATATCTATTCCCATTTTTGTTCTGAACTGTTATTACTGTCCTGCTAATTTTGACCTGTTCCAGAAGTATACAACTTGAAATCCTGCTCTTCCTGTTCTAGATTAAAGGCTATTGTCTTTTCCAGTTTTTCTTTTTTTTGTTTTCTTCTGGAACATCTTGGTTTCCTTACTTCTCTTTAACCCCGACATTTTAAAACTTTGTAATTTCATCTTTCCTTGTTCTATGGCTACTAAACATGCCAACACCTTCTTTAGTGCCTTGGCCAAAAAGAAGGTGCCCTCATCTGCACGCTGTCTCTCCTCAGCTTCTAGTTTCTTACTGATTTATGCAGTGTTCTCCATTACACTAAAATATTATGTTGTAAGAACACAACAGCCAACACTCTGTACACTGCTTCCAATACCTTTCTGTTGTTATCCTTTTCCAGATGCATGTAATAAGTAGGGAAGAGGCCCCGATCCATTCCCTTCTTATCTCTAGTGATTCGACACTTGACTGTAATACCACGGGGCGCAGGGCGCAATACAAATTCCTCCAGGTTCTCTACTTCTCCCAGATGTACAACTGCCTGAGGGGATGGACTACAGGAAGCAGCCATTTCCTATGGGAAGAACCATCATATTAGAAAATGAGTATCAGACCAGAGATTCTGCTATTTCTCAGGAAAAAAAAAAAAAAAGTCTATTGAAACATACCTAATGTCCCAAGAACATATTGGGGAAAAGAAAGTTGAACAATAAAACATCTGTGTTTCTCTGAAGAAAGTGACTAAAGACTTTTTTACTCTAGTTCTCCCAGGGAAGGAGAGAAAATAAAGGCATTAACCGGAGTAAATTACTAAGAATGGGAAAACAGGTTGAGATACTGTAAATATTTTAAACAAAGAGCTCCTCTGCTTCTAGAATTTCAAACTCGGTGATAAATGACGCAGCATGATATGCTGCATGATGTTCTCTGGCTAAAATGACCACTAAGATTATGTTGGTTCAGAAAAGCAGCAGAAATGGGGTAAGGTGACAGTGTGGGAGAAACCTTGGAATAAAGCATACAGTTAGCATGCATGCTATGGTCACCAAAGGAAACGGAATTCTAGTGGAAATCTGGCATCAGCTATTAAAGTCATTTTTCTTAGAAGAAGCTAGCCTGGCATGGCCCAGGGTCTGTACTAAGTGCATGGCACTAACATGGGGCTGAGACAGGCCCCTCCGTACTGCTGGGCAAGGCAGTGATGAAGGATCACTTGACCCAGAGTCCTGGGCCCTCAGATAGGAAGAAGGGAGCCCCCTGCCCACTGCCTTGAGTTGGGTGCTTCTTGGTCCTTTCCTTAAGAGAAGAGGAAAACATAGGCCAGCACCTCCCAAACTTCTGCTGGTGGAACCCAAGGGAACGGCACAGAGCTGCATCAGGGAAGAGTCAAGTTGGGTGTTAGGAAAAAGTTCTTCACTGAGAGGGTGCTTGGTCATAGAACAGGCTTCCCAGGACAGTGGTCAAAGCTGCCAGAGTTCAGTGTTGTCCGATTAGTGCTTCAATAACACTCTCAGAAACAGGGTTTGAATTTTGGGTGGTTCTGTGGGAAGCCGGAAGTTGGAATCTGTGATCCCTATAGGTCCCTTACAGCTCAGAATGTTCTGTTTTTCTGTGAAACCTTGTAGACTGCAAGGCCTGGAGTATTCCTCCTTCATCTTGGAGATAATAAGCAGCTTCATACAGTATAAGATCTGAGTGAGTATACATACAGACACACCTGAAATTCATTTATGGTTCTCATTCACCACTCATAGCATATATCCAAGTCATCACCAGCAGCTGTCAACCATACCTCAGCTTTTTATTTACTAGCAACTAGATTCTTGTACTACTCACTGGCTAGTGTAGCATAGTATACATGTAGCCTCCAATACGCTCAGCTGGGTCACCTGAATATTAGCATGGACATCCAGGATCCCTGGTGCCTTTTATCTGCAGCGTCTGAGGGACAGACTCAGATGTGGATGATCCAAATTGTTTATTACGGGTTCTAACATCCCTTATATACATTCACAAGTTTTCTCTTTTAACTCTCCCACCCGCCTTTACATGTCAACAAAATACTCCACAAATACTCCATAATCATGCATGCAGGCGCTTATCCATTCAGGGTCATGAGTCGTTCCAAGCCACATACCCTTCCTCCATGTCTGTCATCGCACTGCTTATTTGAACTTGTTTTCCTTTTCTTCTGAAGTGTCCTTAGTTCTCAGCCATCCTTTCTCATGCTGTTTATCCTGCTCCACTGCTTCTGCTCTGAGTATACTTTCTTGTATTCTCACATTTATTCTCCCTATTTACTCCTTGTTTTCCTATGCTCGTTGTGCCCTGACTCAACTTGATCCTCATCCCTTGGGTCCCTTTCTCTAAGCACCTCATAGTAAGCTTTGTACAAACCCCACATTTTCCCTCATTCCATCTTAAAATTCTGTTACCCCTTGCATCTCTACAATAAAATCTATTATAAGGTAGCAATCCCTCTTCGTGGATATAGCATTTCAGGGTTTCTCTGGATCACCTTGGTTGATTGTGAACAGAGACAATGGTCTAATCTTTCTTCTTTGAGCATCACAGGAGTAGCTAATTCAGAGTGTCCCCCTTGTGACTAGGTTACTTGAGTTGGGTTCCTTCACCCATCATCATTCTTTTGATGGTTACCAGGTATTTCTGTTTAATTACATGTTCTTCTGTTAGATAATTGGACAATACTGTCCTTCCTCTGACTTCAAGGATTAACTGCAAAAACAGTGTTATAACACAGTGCTAAAGGGGTTAGTAGTTAAAAAAAATAAAAATAAAAAAATGTGCCCAGTCCTCACCAGAAACTCATTTCAAATACCTACTGCAAAGGATTTCTCGGTGGTTGCAGAACTAGGCCTCTTAGATTCAGTTTGTGGTGAATTGTGTCTCTTACTTATTTCTTCCTCTTCTTCTGTGTCCTCCTCATCAAAATTCAAACTGCCTGAAATTCCTGTCAGAACACAGGATCAAGAAGATAACCTCTAAAAGAAAGTGTCATGAGCTTATGGCATCACTAATTTACATATAATCTTCGTGTAACAATTTTTTTTTCAAATTGCTGATTTTCTTTTTGTGCTATATCGTTTTCTGAGCCTTGTGATTCTGATTACATTACACTGATAGCACTAGAAACATTTTACAGCTGTCAGTGTGCAGCTGATCAAGCTTTCATTAATACATATTTCACTCAGCAATATGTTGTATCACAAATATGCTATCACTGAATTAAATTTTGCTTATTTTTATATGCAAAAGAACAACCCCTATGTAGTTTAAGAATAAAAAAGTCAATCCTGCTCTGTATGGGTAAGTAAAGCCTACACTGTAGGCTGGACTCCGTACAGTTTACATTCATCATCATCATTTCCTCTTAGTTTTACTGAAATGGATTATGATAATTCTTTACTTAGAGCCTCACCTGTTTTATATCAGTACATGAGTAGCAATAACTCATCAAGTCTCAAATACTATTACTGATTTGATTGTCCCAAGACATATTTAATCTCAAGCACAGCTATATAAAGGTGACCTGGATAAAGAACATATCTTTACATATCACTGTTTGATGCTTCCTCCCTACATAAAGTTATGTTGTTTGGTTCTGCGATTCCATTCTTTAATTTTGCTGTTAAATGGAAAAGTATGTAACACACTATAGAAAATTAACCGGCTCAGCCTACTAAACCAATCAATTTTCTGTGAATCAACTGTGTTTTAATATAGGAGGCATTACTGGAAATTCTCTATCTCAGACAAAACAGGAAAACATCTTACTTTGTCTCTAAACTTCCCAAAGTATGCTTAGAAAGAGGAAAGATGTTAACTCTAACACTCTAGTCAATTCTTCACTAATTTCTGCTGAAGTTTCTGGAAATTCTCTCCTGCTTCTTTCCCCAGGTCTTCTGTGATGTTGCTGTTCATACGTGTATGGGAGCAGTTGAATCACAGCCTGAACCACTGATTGATCACCTGAGGCAAACACTGAGTCAGCTGAAGCACAGGTGACTTGTGCTTCAGGTGACTTGTGCTCAGCTGAACACTGAGCACAGGTGAAGACAATTCACCTGTGTGACCAGAAGGGGTGGAATCTGACTCCACCTCTCCTAGACTACATTTAAGGGCTGACCACCACTGGGGGAAGAATCTCTTGCTGGAGATCCCTCCTTTGTGGAGTTTCCTCCATAAGTATCAATCCTTGGTGATGGGTGAGCGTTTCCTTTTACGCTGATTGTCTCTTTGCTATCTTGATAATCTTTCTAAATTGCACCATCTATAATATATCTTGGTTAACAATACCATTTGGTATTATTCATTTTGTTGCCTTCACCTCTTATAATACATATACAGCTGTTGGATATGACAATAGAGTAAAACTATTCCTTCACATAATGCATTTATGAATAGTACCAGAAATATTCTGGGAGGCAGGCTCTGCTAAATAAAGCACTAGTAATCATTTTCTTTAGGCTGGATTCAACAAAAAGCCTTCTGGTAATATTGACAGCAATATAAGTCACTTGGCAACAGAGATGGATGCTCCCCCAGGGGAAGTACTCAAGAGGGATCCAGCCTCTGATTCAGGAAGAACATCTCTCTTATTAGTCTCCTCAACAGTTAAGTTATAGCATTACTGGTTTTAAAGGGTTCTCTTATTGTAAAAATATTCAAGTATCATATCCAGATACAATATATCTAGAATTAAAATGCCCTGAGTTTTAGCGAAACATGAAATGCAGCGTTTTGTCAATAACTTATTTGGAAAGGTCAGAAAACTATACAGCACATTAGTATCCAGTTAATAACACAAGAAGAAACTGCAAATCTGCATTTCTGCATTCCGTACAGTCTACTAGCTCTGCAAGTGAGAGGGAAGCCCCACAAACAGTTGTTCCATTATTTCTTAATTTTCTGATTATTTTTAGTGCTACAGGAAAAAACATACAAGCAGAGGAGTCCTGGAAAACCTCTGACTATTATCAACACTTACCTCGTTTCTGTAAGAATTCTTGCAGATCTCCACTGCCTAATGTTTCTGTTAGAGCTTGTCTGTTGTTTTCTTCATCTGTATTTTCTTCTGTTATGGAAGATCCGACAGAGAAAGTTTGGAGTTTGGTTCCTAAATCTTGCACTTCTGATTTCAAGGAAGCAACTGGTCCATCAATGCCTGCAGGCCAAAATGAAAGAGAATGTAAAAGTTTCATTTTTACAGATAAAGTTTTATCCCAGCATAATTTTTCTTTTCATCTGCTCTTTTTCAAGCATCCCTTTAAAGTATTGATGTATTCTTGTTTAATTCAACTTCTGTCAAGTTAGGCCTGACTCATACAGACTTCTTATTACTTTGAACACTAGATACATCAGTTTCCCCTTTTACAATTACTGTGATTTCTTTTACTCTTTTTTTCAAATGGCTAGGACAATTAAGATGAGTGGTATTTGTCATGCACGTTGTTTTGCTTAAGTTTATTTATAGGGAGCTACTTTTTTCTCCTGCTCCAACCTTCAAACTCCTTGTTTACAAGGAATGATATTAAGTGAGTGTTCTACATTAATGTCACAAATCCATTTGTTAAGAATATCCAAAGGCACATGCAAAGCAAATAGTAAATTGATGCCTTCCACAGTTTCAGTAGAAATGACATTTCCGTGTTCAAATGTGTAACACAGTATTACACTGTGTAATTGGTGGAGATCTCTTGATGCCATGATCTGGCACAATATGGAGGCTCCTCTGAAAGTGCAGCCAGACAAATGCTGGTGGTATGGCTCTAGAGAATGAACCTTCCCACTAATATTCCATTTATGTAGACATGTTGCTATGCAACAGCCTGACAAAATGGCATCTGACATAGACATGCATGTGAAAAGTAAAGGTGTGGAATTGAATTTCACCATGAAAAAAAAACATCGACACTTCCTGACTGTTTATGGAGACTGAACAGTGGATATCTAGCAGTGAGGTGATGGGTGGCACATTTAAGCACTGGTGACAGCAAAAGTAGATAATCTCCATTGGTTTAATTTTTTAAATTTTTTTTATAAGCACAGAATGCAGGCTCTTGTTCACTTCAGGCCAAAATGCATAGCTAATAGGAGTGAGTATACTGAAAAAGTGTTTTGTAGCTGAGAATTTGCTCTATCAAATAGTGTTATGGTGCTCTTTCTATCTGTTGTAGCTTCCATGGAAATAAATAGAAGGCGTTACTTTCAGAGTGATCTACATATTATAAACGTGTTTGTGTAGTGCAGAGTAGTTTCTGCTTTGATTTCTTGCCTTTCTGCCATTTTTTAATCTTAAAATTGCATTGCTTTATCTAATCAGGCTTCTGACATGATTTATATGTATTAAAAAAGCTTCAGACCTGTGGAAGCTAGTGGAGTAGTTAGTTTCCTCTTTTCTTTCCTGTAGTTTCAGTAATAATGAAGTTTCCTATGATTTTTTTCTCTTCATTTTTCTTTTATCAGATTTCCCCCAATTTTAAATACATAAATGCTATCATACATATCAATATTTTCCTCCCCATCCTTAATTGTGCAAACCACCTAGATAACAAAAAAAACCACTAAACATTTAAAAGAAAGGATCTTGGGGACATTGTAGCTCCAGACATGCTTTTCCAACTAGGTAACTGGTCTGTTTATTCTAGATTTTTCTCTAAAAGTTAATTTCCTATTAATCTAACAATGGCACTACAATATTCTGCATTAGTATGCATCTCAAAGCCTATTTGCTACTACTCTCTTGATAGGCTTGATAGGGTATTGGCTCTCATAACTACATCCTGACATGTCTGCTGCAATGTAGTGGTTTGTTACTTCTTTTCCTCCCTATGACATATAAGCCTTTAAAGCTCTCACTAATGCTTTTCTTTTTATTCTCAACAAAATGGCTGTCATTTTACTGTAATATCTTCAGATTACTGAAGAGAAGCTTTGGGTCCCTGATACCACTTCATGCTTGTGCCTTTCTGGACCCCTATAACTTGTCTGTCATGTTTCTGTTGTCTTCCAGAAGCCACGGGAATAAAAGAAAAAGGATGAACAGCCAGAAACTAATCTGGCATTCACAAGTCCTTTGTTTTGATTATTTGTTATGAGTTAGTCATACCAAATCTTGAAATAGAGCATACCATGAAGAACAGCAAAGGCTGTCAACATAGGCCAGCTGCTTTCTCCTCTATCCCACTGGTTCAGGAAACTCTCTTTCTCTGGATTTGCAACTCTCTACCAATACGGATGTTTTAAACCCATTTCTACAGTTCTTTTCTCCTTAACAAAAGGGAGAGATTCCTCAAAAGCAGATGAAGACTCTCAGCTGTCACAAAACTGAAAATGAGATTTCTGTTTGTTTATACAGTTCAATATTTCTCTACCGTATTATACTGCAATTCTGTTGTTGTATGTAAGATTTGTGATCAATCTTGTTTATGGCTTGACCACTGTCACAGCAACACAGGTGACCATCTATGACATAAAACGCATGCAGTGGTATGCTGGTAGAACACTGTTAAAATCAAGTTGATTACTTACCTTGTAACACAACATTACTGTGGAAAATAGTAGGAGTTTCTACTAAAGGAGTCTGTTCCTCATACCCTTTGGGCTTTGACTTGGGAAGCTTTGCCTCAGGATTTGGTTTTACCATCAAGGGATCAAGACGTTTCTTCTTCTGCTTCTTCTCTAGAAGTGCTCTCTTGTGAAATAAAAGAAAAAGCATGAAATAAGGATAAGTAACCACATCCATCATAGAGCCAGTGCCCTGGCCACTGTCAATGATATTCCACTGATCAGGAATTCCAATCAACCTAAATAAAATGCTTCTGTTATCTCTCACAGAAATCCTAGACACAGATGTTACAGAGTCTGGAATGAGACATTATTTTTGGTTCTCCATTGATCTATCCTGAGACCACTTTTTTCCAGGCAAAATTGCAGCAAACCTTAATATAAGCAGTCAATTTCAGTAGTCACTTAGAATCCAGTGTGAAACATTTTATAACGTATACTTTATGACAAGTAGCATGTACTGCCAACTTTATTAAACCATGCATCACACTTAAGCTGACAGAACAAACAGCTCACAAGGACTCTCCTCCCAGTGCAGCTGCAATTTGACTACTAAACATTCTGCCTCCTACAACAACTTCCCATGCATGCAGGGGATGTGATTGTTTTTTCTCATTCGTTTGTATAATTAAACTAAACTTGTGTTAGAAGAATGACCACCAAGATTATCAGAAAGTGTCAGAATAAGAGTTCTTGGCCTTGATTATATGGCAGTTAAGTCTTTTATGATATTAGCATACAATTTCTAAACACCCTCCATCAGGGCTCACTCTGCCACTGCAATTACAAATGCTGCTACAATGCAGTAAAAGGAGATCAAGACTTGCGAAGAACACAGCTTTTGTGACAAAGGTTACAATCTCATAAGAGGATACAACTCAGTCAGCTCCCAAAAACTAATGTTAAGAGATAAGAGAGGAATAAAACAAACAAATGAAAATCAGTCATTAAAATAAGACTGCTTAAGTAATACAAAAACTGATCTACCTTACAAAATATTTGTATATGATTCAGGAAATTTCAAGTCTTAATGTTAGAAACAAAATGTTATTTTTCCATCATACATACACATTCTTCTTCTAAACTTAAAGCAAATACTGACACTGCATCATTTTAAAGACAGCTATGCTTAATTCTTAAAAATTAAGATGATACATGATGGAGATGTGCAGACCAGTTGTCACAGATGCAGATTATTCATGACAGCTTCTACAGTGCCTGAAAAAAAAAACAACTAAATCTGTGATTCTGCAAATTCCACCCAGCCCAGCAGCTTTGTTTTGGTGGAGCAGTGATGCACCTCCATGACAATATAAACTGGCATACGTTGACCACAGCGCCTAGCAATAAGAGCCACTGGTTGCTACTGGTTCACAACCCAAGCCAGCAGTCTTGAATGGTCATCAAGGTCACCAAGTAGTCAGATCATCCTTATTATGGGAACCTCTTGAATTGCATTTGGCACTCCGTGCTCTTTTACAGATTACTTCCAAGACCTTTTTCTAAAGCTAATGCTTTCCATTATTGTATTGTTTTCACTACAACAAGAGTTACTGAAAAGTTTACAGGTAGCTTTTACAAATATAGATAAGGGTATTTTTAACTCCCCAAATCTGAAGTGTGTTAGATAAGTGCCCATACACACACGAGGACCAAGTCAGTAATGAATCCGTCTGGATTCAAAGCTATATAAACTCAGAAATAATTAACATGTTTTGGTAAAGAGGGCTATTAACCAATGCAACAATTCCCTGAGAAGTGTTATGTCTGGATTTAAAGATCCTCAGATGAGAGATAAAGTTGTGTTGAAATTAAAGTATGGTTTTCAGAAATTCTGTGTTCTACCTTGATAATTTAATCTATGATGCAATACAGTGAATTCCATTCCGTGTATGGACAGCTAGATAATTGGAATAATCTCATCAATGCTAACCTTTAGGTAAGCACTTTGAGTGGAGGGAGAGACCCTGGGATAGTCCTGTACAGGGGGACTCCCTGTACATGTACAAGGGTTGAGGGGCCTTGCTTGAATTTCACAGAATTAGCCAAGGGGAGGAACACTCGCTCCAGAGATGGAGACTGAGGAGTGGTTTACTAGGAATAGGCAGGACTTGGGAGGAGTCGGCTAGAAATGGGACATGGCTTTTGCTTATCGATGGCACA
>VXAB01006328.1:9674-26513 GCA_013399175.1 Odontophorus gujanensis
AAAGTCAGAAAAACACCCCACACCTTTCTCATTATCCTTTAACTCCCATGCAAGGCACAATTCCAAGAGGACCTTAGCCTTCCTTGTAGTGTCTGTACAGGCCCCAGGCCCTGAAAACATTCCTGTATTCTTCTCAGGTGGACAGGCCCTTCTCCCATATTTCATGGAGCTTCATTCAGTTTATCCATTTGTTCCTTGCTCATTCATGCAGACCTCCTGCCATCAGTTTCTTACTTTTAGGGATGCAATGATTTTGAGATTGGAAGAAGTGGTGTTTAAGTGTCAACCAACCCTCATAGGTCTCCTTACCTTCTAACAATATAGCCCATGGGATAACTACAAGTAGGTCTTCAAAGAGGCCGAAGTTGGCTCTCCTAAAGTCCATTCCAGCTGCTCTCTCACATAAGAGAGCAAATCCACCACCTTTCCTCACCAGTCTGTCTTTCCTAAAGTGGACATAGGCATCCATGAGAGCATTCTAGTCATGTGAGCTGTCCCACCATGTTTCTATGATCACAGTGAGTTTCAGCCAGCTTGCTCCTCAGAAAACTTTTTCCCCATCTGCTCTGTAGCATCCCATCTGACACCCATATGCCCAGTCTCTCAAAGACGTGCCCATGATCATAATCCTGAAAACCTTGATCCCTACACCATCTTTTCAGCTAGAAATGTACCTGACCTACTGTCTTCCTTCTTTCTTGGTCCCAGCTGCCTGCTGGGAACTCAGAGAAGAACGCTGCTTGTGCTCCTGATCCTCTTAATGCCTTTCGAAGGGATACAAAAATCCCTTTTAATGTTCTGTTTTTATCTTGTTACAACCTCCTATGACCCTATATGAATGACAACAAGTGGGTAGGGTAGTAGTGTTTTTGTTTGATTAGTTGTGGTAAAGTCTTTTTAACATCTCTGACACGTGCCCCAGAAGACAGTAAACATCTCTGGAGAGGTCATCTGAGTGGCAGACAGGGGCCTCAGTGCCTACTGGCAAGGAGTCCCCAGTTCCTAAGACTGTTAGCCCCTTTTAGGTGACGCTAGTTTTATTAAGATTCCTCAGTTGGCCCTGCTCCACATGCTTGCTGCTTTCTGGGCTGTCTGGTATCCAGATGCTCTTTTGCCTCTAGCCCATGTCTTGCATCTGTTACAAAGAGAAACTGTAGGGGTAAGGGAAAGGCTCCTGCTCAGAGCTGAGATGTGGGTCCATCTCCATTTGTGTTGGGTGCTGTCATGCTCTTTAGTCTCCAGGTGGGAAGCTCTTTTAGCTGTTTCTCTGGGCAGTGACTTAGAAAGGGACTGCTCGTCAGCATGCATCAGTTCAGACTTCCTCCTACACCACCCCTCCCTGCTTTCCAGGTGCCGCAGCCTGGTGATTTCTTCCTGCAGCATCCACTACACCCCTCCTCCTCTCCCAGGCCTTGAAGGAACTTCCAGATTCCTGAGCTCCTATGGCCAAAGGTCTGGACAGCTCTCTGAGTCCCTGGGAATTCTGCCTGCGTGCACACCTCAGCCCAGAGGGGCTGTGGACCCTATATCTGCGTTTCTGCCCCAGCCTGTCTACCACTCTGGGCAATCACCATGTTGTTATTAACAGAGCTCTCTCCCTTATGGTCCCAAATGGGAAGAACAGTGTGCCCTGCTTGGCTTCCCTGTGTGAACTGCCCAAGCAAGCTGCCGCACCATGCTCTCAGTGAATGGTAGGGAAGCACTATCAGGTTAGGGCCAAGGAAGATGAAAAGAAAGGTGCATTGTTTGTGCTCTGTGTCTGTAGGAGGATGAGACAAAGTGTGAAAAATGTGACAGTTCATGCATGGAGTGCAAGGGACCTGGACCTCTCAACTGCACTATCTGCCCAGTTGGCATGCAGCTCTACCTGGAGGAAGGCCGCTGCCTACCGTGCTGCAGTGACACTGATCCAGTAGGCATCCCTGAGTGCTGTGACTGCAGTGAAACACAAGGTAGGACCATCCCGAGGGGTAGCAATGCTTCTGGTGAACACTACGGCTGACTAAGCTGACGGTTAGAGCTGTAAAGTGGAAAACAGTAAAAACATGCTGTTCAGCTACAAGTACATGGTGGTGTATTTCTACTGCTACATCTCTAGAATAGGAAGGTATTTACACAAATAATAGCAATTGCGACACCTGCAGGAATTGCCACCTTCTCTCTCTCCCATCTACCATGCAAAATGGCCAAGCATTTCATAAAACATTTAATTGGGAAGTGCTTTCTCCAAGGAATAGCAATTTGAAACACATCATTTTAAGCTTCTAAGTCAAAATCATACTGTTGACTTCAAACTGCAATAGTGTTTTATACAACTGACGATCAGTGGCGTGGAAAAATATTTTTATTGAAGCAAACTTATACAGTTATGAAAAACAGGCTCAGGGTGCACAATTTGTCTTCAAGTCTTTCTAGCTGCCTGATAGTGAAAAGTATAAATACGTGGGGGAGAGATTCCCATTTCTTGCCTACATTCAGATAGAAAGACTATGTCTGTTTATCTATTAGCTTTTCAGCTTCTTCCTGATTACTTTACTTACTTCCTGGGTCCAATAAAGAAACAAAGCTGTCTCAACAACCTTGCTTGTTTACTTACACCATCACAGTTAAAACATACTGAGTCTTCTGAAACAAAACCCACCAATTCACATATACACACAACTCTATTTAACCATTTCTTTTTTGTTTTTTTTTTTGCTGTTGTCAGATGATTGTGTGTTACGGACCACACTACCACCAGCAAGCAAAAACAAAAGCACTTTCTTTGTCATTACCAGCATTTTACTTATCCTTGTCATTGGAGCCATTGTAGTCATCTGGAGAAAATCAAAATCAAAGCTACACACTGTCAGTAAAGGTAGGTATCAGAAGCTGACAAATGACTCCAAAACCCTCCCTTCCCATGTGAGCAATTATCATGAGAGCACAAGCTATCAGGAAGATCAAGTGATTGAATACAGAGATCGAGATATTGAAGATGATGATGAAGAAGACGATATTGTGTATATGGGTCAGGATGGCACAGTCTATCGTAAATTTAGATATGGACTTTTGGAGGATGATGAAGAAGATGAGCTTGAATATGATGATGAAAGTTATTCATTTAGATAAGTCCTTACTGTCTTACGGATTTTCTGCGCTGTTGCTTTTTCCTTTCAAATTGCAGCAATTTAGTTAAGTATGTTTATTTACTCCATTTCAGGCTGATCTTTAGATTTAAACTAATGCTTATTTTGAGAGCAGAATGGTTTCTACAAGCTTTTTTTTTTTTTCCTGAAGCTTTACGTAAGTCCTTCTTAGGCTTTTAAGTTGCACTCCAGATGTAGGCTGTTTAAACAAATACATTCCTGTGCATTTTTGTGGACAGTAAATCCTTTCCCAATGTGGATGTACATGTGTTATGATAAACACAAACACCCATTCAAACCATGCATACCTACTTAGTGCAAACTTTGCCACTCTTTTAAAATAGTGCAGATATAAACAAGATTTGTCTACATGACAAATGTCACTGGAGTACACACCAGTAGTTCACTACATTGTGATTATAGTAACATAGCTTTCTGTAATAGCATGGGAAAGGTTTCTGATTCTAGACAGATATTCTTTGTCGTCTGGTACACCTATGCTCCTCAAAGCCAACACATTTCTGCTTATAATCTTGTGGCATAGTTCCCAGTGAAACTGCACCTGTAACATGATTTTTAAGTCTTCTGATTGTGACTACTTCAGGTTGCTTCACTATCTTCATGGTTTGCATGAAAAATAATGAAAAAGTTTTATGTAGCAATCTCTGATTACTCTTTATTCAAGAGCGTGTTAAATAATCTTTCATTGCGCACACAGAATTTTTTGTTTACTGCAAATACTGACTACAAATACAGCCACAAAACAGCACTCCTTTCCTTTCTAATTAGCTTCTCAAGCTACAAGTGATTTAAATACCATTTGTTCAAGTAAGTTTCACATTTCTGATGTAAATGCCTCAAGTTTCTTGGAGGATGGCAAAGGGGATAACTAATATTTATTTTAGTAATGTAATTTAAAGGAACACAGTAATGTGATTTTTGTATTACTACAAAAATTTAATTCATTCTACTAAAGGATGCTCTTTATGGCTCTTTACTGTGAAAGAATAAATTCTTTGCACAAAATCATTTTGAAAATGTCATTATTTATCAAGTTTGCTCTCTTTCTTTGAGGTCTTTGGATTTCCAACTAGAAACAACTCTGGAACAGTAAATCAGCTAGATTTAACGTCTACAAAGGAATTGTGTGAGAATATCTAATCTTTATAGCTGAATTCTGAAGTGGTATTTCTTCCAAAAATATTTTATGAATATCTCCAGATCTTTCCATCTGTATGTTCAAAGAAGTTCTAAGGTGAAGACCACTGTTTCCACTTTGAATTTTAATCTTTTAATCATTACAACCTCAACAAGAGAAAGAATGCAAAGTTATGTGAGTTCAAAAAAGTCAACACAAGAATCTGTATTTATCAAAAGTTTCACAACAGGAAGGTACTCTGAAAGATGCATCTTACCTGTCACTTTGTTTCAAATTCTTCTCTGAAGTAGTTCAGAAAAAGAAAGAAGGGAAAGTAGAGTGAACAATTAGATTGAAAGGGCATATTGAATGAAAGACTGCCTTATCTTGCTCTCAGAATCTTGTTTGGATTAGTAACATGGTTAGTCATTACTGATAGTGACTTATTTAACATCTGTAAGAATTTGCTTTGAAAACCTGGAATCCCCTCATCACATTTCAAAGGCTTAATCCTAGTCGTGCCTGAGTATTCTGAAATCATTCTGACAGATGTAGTGAGTATCTTGTGTATGGGATCTCTGCCTAATATCCCCCATCATTTTAAGGTAGAGTTTCTTGTATTTTAATGTACTTTGAATAATTAAATTTTTTTTTTGAGTAAGCCAAAGTGTACAAACACCAACAAAGCCAATCCTCTCTCGTACTTCCTTCTCCATATGCCACAGTAAGAAAGATGTTCCAAACAGAACGAGTATATTTCAGAAAGACAAAGCTGCTACAGAAACTCTTGCATCTGACCACCTTCTTTAGTTCTTTAGCTCTTTTTTCCTAACCTGCCTAAATTCCTGTGATCTTCAGTAAATGCCTCTCACTTTCTTGCTTTTCAAGTCTTTTTTCCTCACTTCAAGGCCCCTCAGTTTTTTCCTACCTTAAGGCTTCACTCTACGCCTTCTTGCCATTCCTATTCATCCATGGTGTTTCTGAAGTCCTTCATTATTCTCAGATTACTTTTATTTTTATCCAACTTTCTTCTATGTAACTATTTCTGACTGCTCTATCACTCTTTGAAAAAGATTTAGTGAAAATTGTATCTTCTGCATAGTTCTATCACCACTTACCTCTCATGTAAGCCAGGTATTTGATTTCAAAGTAAAGTGTAGATTATCATATATACCCTCCCTCTTTTCAGGGAACATATGCAAATAGGAATAAGTTTTTTCTTCTATGACTTCACCCTGAAGTTTTGCTAGAAAGGAAGTGGAGGAAAGTGGATTGTAGGAGCTACAGTTCAAGTGTCTCGAGACCCCAGGTTCCTTCCTCTACGAGCAATACCCTGGCCAGGAACAACCCTAATTCTACTAATTCTACATTTTAGCAGAATAACAGAATGGCTTGGGTTGGAAGAGATCTCGAGGATCATGAAATTCCAACCCCTCTGCCATGGGCAAAGTTGACTGCCACTAGATCAAGTACTAGATCAAGTTGTCCAGGGTGCCATTCAACCTAGCCTTTAACACGTTCAGGGACAGGGCATCCACAACTTCTCTGGGCAGCCTGTTCTAGCACCTCACCATCCTCTCAGTGAAAAGTTTCCCTTACGTCTAATCTAAATGTCCCCTCCTTTAGGTTAACACCATTCCCCCTTGACCTATCACTATCTACCCATGCAAAAAGACTCATTAGGTTCAAGCAGGTCCATTGTTCAAGTGTATCAACAATAATGGATCCTCTGGATGGCATATCTTTCTTTTGCCATATCAACTACACTAGTCAGCTTGGTATCATAAGCAAACTTACTGAGGCTGCACTTGATCCCACTGTCTATGTCACTGATGAAGATAATTAAAGAGTACCAGGACCAAGACAGAACTCTGGCAGATACCACTCATCACCAGCCTCCATCCGAACACAGAGCCATTGACCACAATTCTTTGGCTGTGACCTTTCAACAACTTTCACAGCTTACCACGTATTTGCTTGGTCTTGTATGAGGACTGCAGTAGTGGCTGAGGACTTAGATAGGAGTTTCGAACTAAAAATAGGAGGTAAGACAAGTTTAACACAATATAATAGCCTTTCACATGGAAATTGAAGCATTTGGTTTTCTCAAGAAAAATAATGAGTGTTTGAAGAGAAATATATATTTTTGCATTAAAGATTTATTTGCAATCAGATATCCAAATTTAAATTTTACCTATAGAAAAATTCTGATAATCGTTAATAGGTCACCACTTTCCAAAGGTCACTTACATTTATCTGAGAGCAAGGTGGGGGGAAGTGGTTGGGAAGAAGAGTCTTTCAGAAAATAAACTAGCACTAATGATATAATTTTTCATTTCCCCTGAACATCTTATGTGTACATGTGACTTCAAGCCTGAACTTCAAGTAGTAAGACCTACAGCCTGGTGAGGAACAGAGGGGTAGTTGGACAAGCAGCTCAAAATCTCTTTATTACTTAGTCTCTTATACTATGTAAAAGCAAGCTCACCACAAACCTCAGAAGTTTTTCAGATAAGGACACAGATGTTTATAAAATTCTACTCTATTAAAAAATCCTAGGAGGTCACAGATCTATCCAGATAATCCCCAGGAACAGTAGATAATACTAGTCTTCTAGCTAACATACTAGGAAAAACAACTTTTTGTTTATCTTATGTCTTCTTGTAGAAAGATAAAAGCAAATTAGGAAGAAAAGTATATAATCCTATATAGGCCATATTCATTACAAAATAATTCTAATGCAATTTAGTTCATACCAGTTCCAGGAAAAAAAAAATAAGAAACCAGTAGAACAACTGGATACTTTGAAATAACAGTATCGAGGGATTAAAAAACCTGATCATTTGTACTTGAGGATTTAACATACTTATGCTTACTACCAGGAGACAATGCCAGTAAAACAGCTTGATTCATGACAAATACTGAGGTACACTGAAGAGTCCACTGTGTCTAACACAAAAAGGAAACCTTAAGGCATATCCACACCACCACAGTGTATTATATTCTTTTCTCGTGGGAATTCAGGGATGACACATACAGATTACATGATGATCAACATATAAACAACATGGAAGTGTGAGAGAAAGCTTTCCCTGTGTCACCAGGGACAGATTAATGTGTTTCAAGATACAGGTTTGATTCATTTGCAGCTGCAGCAGATGGACTTTTGACCTGACCCAGATGAATGTTTAAACAAGTGAACAAGAATGTAAGAAAAAAATGTAGTTCTTTCTGTCAGGCTTCTAAAAGAACAAAGTAGTTTTAGATTTTGAAAAAGAATACATTCAGATCTCTTCGGAGATTATGGTATTCTGAGGATGCAACTCCCATAAATCTTAGCTAAAGAACACACATGCCAAACAAACAAATAAGCAAACAAATAAATAAACTGAAGGGTTAGTTTTCAGACAGTTTAATTTTAACTAGTTTAAACAACGCGTGGACATTTTTCCTTCCAGAACCTTACAGGCAATCACCCTTACAAAGATTTGCAGAGGATCATGGTGCCTAATTGTGCTTGGCATGGCAGTGCCAAGTCATTGTCAGAACCCTCTTTAAAAAGAAAATAAATTTAAAAGCAATAGTGGCAATAATCCTTACTGCTATACACAAAAACAGTCATTCTCACAGATTAGAATTTGAATAAATTATTTCCAAGAATGCTTAATAGTCTGTGGCAGAATAAGTATTCAAAAGGCTTTCCACCTATTATGCCCAGGAGATGACCATCTAAGAGAAATAACCGAAGTTACCAAAATCTGGTACTGAAGACATCCAAGTAGATAATGTCTTTCAGTGCTAAGTTCACCTACAGAAGTTTTGTGATTAATGTAATCATCAACAATTTCAACACACTAACTATTCTAACTTTTATAGCTGTAAAATAAGGATGTAAAAATGTAATTTATTTATATATATATATATATAAATTATTTACAGAGAAGACCATAACATGGGGAACCTACCTGTAAAAAGAATACCAACTAACTACAGATTTTAAATCTGCTTCTAGGAACTCAAATTGTCAATTCAGAATACAGCTAGCTATATAAGAAGCCTGTATGATTAATTACTTATTCAAGATTACCTATTCCCTTTTTTTCTGAACTGGAAGACATAGAATTATAGAATCATTAAGATTAGTTAAGGCCACTAAAATCATTAAGTCCAACCACCTAAGCCATTTCTCCTCTGTGCCATATCTGCATGTTTCTTGAATATCCCCAGGGATGGTGAGTCCATCACTTCCCTGAGCAGTTTGTTCCAGTGCCTGATAACTATTTCTGAGGAAACTTTTTTAATATTCAACATGAACTTCACCTGACATAACTTATGGCCATTACCTCTCATCCTGTCACTAGCTACCTGGTAGAAGAGGCCACACCTANCATACCAGTTCCAGGAAAAAAAAAATAAGAAACCAGTAGAACAACTGGATACTTTGAAATAACAGTATCGAGGGATTAAAAAACCTGATCATTTGTACTTGAGGATTTAACATACTTATGCTTACTACCAGGAGACAATGCCAGTAAAACAGCTTGATTCATGACAAATACTGAGGTACACTGAAGAGTCCACTGTGTCTAACACAAAAAGGAAACCTTAAGGCATATCCACACCACCACAGTGTATTATATTCTTTTCTCGTGGGAATTCAGGGATGACACATACAGATTACATGATGATCAACATATAAACAACATGGAAGTGTGAGAGAAAGCTTTCCCTGTGTCACCAGGGACAGATTAATGTGTTTCAAGATACAGGTTTGATTCATTTGCAGCTGCAGCAGATGGACTTTTGACCTGACCCAGATGAATGTTTAAACAAGTGAACAAGAATGTAAGAAAAAAATGTAGTTCTTTCTGTCAGGCTTCTAAAAGAACAAAGTAGTTTTAGATTTTGAAAAAGAATACATTCAGATCTCTTCGGAGATTATGGTATTCTGAGGATGCAACTCCCATAAATCTTAGCTAAAGAACACACATGCCAAACAAACAAATAAGCAAACAAATAAATAAACTGAAGGGTTAGTTTTCAGACAGTTTAATTTTAACTAGTTTAAACAACGCGTGGACATTTTTCCTTCCAGAACCTTACAGGCAATCACCCTTACAAAGATTTGCAGAGGATCATGGTGCCTAATTGTGCTTGGCATGGCAGTGCCAAGTCATTGTCAGAACCCTCTTTAAAAAGAAAATAAATTTAAAAGCAATAGTGGCAATAATCCTTACTGCTATACACAAAAACAGTCATTCTCACAGATTAGAATTTGAATAAATTATTTCCAAGAATGCTTAATAGTCTGTGGCAGAATAAGTATTCAAAAGGCTTTCCACCTATTATGCCCAGGAGATGACCATCTAAGAGAAATAACCGAAGTTACCAAAATCTGGTACTGAAGACATCCAAGTAGATAATGTCTTTCAGTGCTAAGTTCACCTACAGAAGTTTTGTGATTAATGTAATCATCAACAATTTCAACACACTAACTATTCTAACTTTTATAGCTGTAAAATAAGGATGTAAAAATGTAATTTATTTATATATATATATATATAAATTATTTACAGAGAAGACCATAACATGGAGAACCTACCTGTAAAAAGAATACAACCTCANTAACATGGGGAACCTACCTGTAAAAAGAATACCAACTAACTACAGATTTTAAATCTGCTTCTAGGAACTCAAATTGTCAATTCAGAATACAGCTAGCTATATAAGAAGCCTGTATGATTAATTACTTATTCAAGATTACCTATTCCCTTTTTTTCTGAACTGGAAGACATAGAATTATAGAATCATTAAGATTAGTTAAGGCCACTAAAATCATTAAGTCCAACCACCTAAGCCATTTCTCCTCTGTGCCATATCTGCATGTTTCTTGAATATCCCCAGGGATGGTGAGTCCATCACTTCCCTGAGCAGTTTGTTCCAGTGCCTGATAACTATTTCTGAGGAAACTTTTTTAATATTCAACATGAACTTCACCTGACATAACTTATGGCCATTACCTCTCATCCTGTCACTAGCTACCTGGTAGAAGAGGCCACACCTATCCCCTTTTAGGTAATTGTAGAGACCCTCCTCTCCTCCGAACTAACAACCCCGCAAGTATTTTAAACTCATTTGTCATTCTTGCACTGCCAACTCCACTGCAAGAGTAATAGACTTTGGGAGGTGACAGTCAATAAAATTAAAAAATGCACTGCATGAGAAAAACCCAAGCTTTATTTTTAAAAACTATTTGAAATACAGAAATACTTGCTTTGCTTGAACTCTAACAACTTCAGTGAGCTTTATGCTTGACTTGACATTCACATGTTGCCTTAATTATAAAAAAACCCTGCATCATCTGAAAACATAGATGTCATGCTACATTTCTAAGCAAAATGAACAATTTTCCCACCTGAAACTGAAAGAAGCAGGACAATGGAAGAGTTCTGGAGTACCTTTCAGTAAATGATAAAGAATATTCAGCTTATACTCACAGTGCAATCAACCAGAAAATCGGCAAGTAGTATTACAAAATTTTTAATTACATTCTTTTATTAATAGTACAGTACCACAACAAATTAATTTGTACAAAATACAAAAAAAAAAGAACATATCATAAAATGTACACAGTACTAGGGATCATATATTGAACTTTAAAAAAATTATATAAAATATTTGATCTTAAATAATGCACAAATAGGTACACTCAACCAAATGAATGCAATTACGTTTCCTCTAACATGAAGACAACGCAAAGAACAGTTTGTCTTACTGCTAATGTTCTTCACACTTTAGGTGAAAACTGCAACCAATATAAGATTCTCAAACTTTCCTTTTGCTACTGCTTTCTGTCATTAAGCACAACTGTTCTGAAAACAAATGGTGACATGATTTTTGTACAGTAACATTCACTAGCAGTTAAATAATAGCACTGCTAAAATAACCAGCTTAAGGCACCATGGTTTTCACAACTGAACCAGGAAATCCATGGAAAAAAATATGTGTATATATTAAACACAGCTATGAGCTTAGATATAATACCACAATGAATAAAGATTTATTCCTCAAACACTTTATTTACAACATACGTTATTGACTAGTATGGCTTCTACAGTTCCTCCAGAAATATAAAACATAAAAAAAGAACTTGGCATTATTACAAATCAAGAAAGTATACCATTGGGTAAAAAAAAATAGGTGAAAATATCCCCCATCATCTCTCTGTCTCAAAGAGGAAAAAAAAAGGTGTTACTACTTCCAAGATAATTCTCATACATTTCCAACATTCAGTGCAGTAAAATCCATTAAACTGTTTTTTGGGTTTCTTTTGCTTCGTACAGTAAAAATTTTTTACAACGTTTTCCTACTAAGATAAAGTTTGCTGAAAATATCCAGATAACAGATAAGACAAAATTGTCAGAATCTTTGGAGAGTTAAATTTGTAAATACAGGCCAAAATGTAGTTTAGTACATTTAGTTCTTATTTAGAAATCACTCTTTCCTCACTCAAGAGTTGCATCTCCTCTTTCTTGCCATCAGCAGGACTGATGAGCAATTTCTTTCAATGAGTTCTGCTAAAGTCCTAACACAGCAGTAAAGATTCCTTGACTTGTTCAGCATCTTTCCCCAAAATATCACATGGTAATGGCCTCAAGTAAAAATAAAATAAGTTGAACTAAACTCCTGGTATGCTGATAGTGCTGGCCACAGAAAATTCTCATACAGCTTCTTTGTCCAAGCTCTCTGAACTGCTAGAGTGAAATAAAAGATTAAAGTAGTAGTAGACCAGGAGAAAATTCAGAAAACTGTGTCACAGAGTAAGGGGAGTAGTTTTAGAAGCACAGGTTTCCAAGTATATAGTGTCTGCTACCACTTGTATTTATATTCTAACAGATCTTTTCCAAGTTATAATGAATTTTGCCAGCACATCCTTCACTTACCTATGCAAACATTTCAGAGTAGAAAAGTCCTGAGTAATTTTTATGTAAGAACCTCCGTATTTATTAAATATACATCATTCTAAAAATTTCCAAAGACTTTCACTGATCTACAGTGAAAAGTTTGGATTACGCTTGTACTTTGTGGAGAGGCTTGAAGGGACATTCCTGCTTCACATTCAAAATTCAACTTTTTACTGAGTCATTTCACCATCACTATGAAGATTAATCCAAAGGCTTTCCTTAAGCAGCCAGCAACAAATGAAATGCAAAGTTGTTTTGGTTACCTTCTCTGACTTAGAAATACTGCAAAGACTGGTTCTGTATCCTTTGAGCCTAAAACTTTGACATACATCAGCTTTCTCCTCATCATTTATTTCTTGAACTTTAGAAAAACATTTCCTCAGAAGGAAGTTGTATTACACATTGTAGTAGGTACAGTCAACCAGACAGAAGCATTCATATTCCAGTAACTCAGAGTAACAGAGACTTCTCTGATTTCAATTAAAGCTAATAAATAATTGCAATCAAATTTCTGAACTACAGTGAATTATTCTTCTTACTGCTATCCAATCTTTGGCTTTGTGCATGACAGGTCAACTTTTGATTCATTTATTCTAAGCTGTTAGATATAAGCCAGATGTGAGGACACGAAAGTGGGAAAAGTTAGAATGAAATTCTGTCTGTGAAAAGCAGAAAATCTTCACTGATGTTTTAACTGTTCAAAATTCAGAGAATTAACTTTGGTCATGTTCCACGTGTTAAAATCTCTAAATAATTGTTAGGAAATGGATTTGTAATTTATCTATAAGGATCTAAAATAGCTTACTCCTTCTTTTGCACGACTTGTTTAGTGGTCAGCCAACACAAGAAAACTTAAATCTTATTGTGCAGCTTCAGTGTTCAGTTCCAGTCACAGTCACACAAACAGGCATTTGTGGGTTAACACAAGTAGTAGTAAAGTTAACACAAGTAGCTAAGCACCACTCACTCAGTTCCACTCACTCCCACTAGGAAAGGGAAGAGGAAAGGAAGAGGGAAAGCAGAAAAAGTCATGTGTCATGACAATTTAACAAGCAAAGAAGCGGAATAAGAGAAAAATGTTTATTACTCAGCGTCTAGACCAATGCCCAGCTATTATCCAAGCACATATGGCTAACCTACCTGAACCACACCATCCTTCAGTTTTATTGCAGAGCATGACACTATATGGCACAGAACATTGTTTTAGTTAGTCCAATTCACCTGCATGGTTGTGTCCCCTCCTGACCTCTTGCACAGCCCCAGAAATAGAAAAGGCCTTGACACTGTGCAAACACTGTTCAGGAACAGATAAAACATTAGGATGTTAGGTCACAAATCTAAAACGCAGCAACATATGAGCTGCTGTGAAGAAAATTAACTGGATTCCAGACAAATCCACTACACAAGTCTATGTTGGATCAAATTATTTATGATGCGTTAGTAGGCCAAGAGGAGGTCAGTAACAAGGAAAAAAGAAAGTGGTTTTGCTCAGTGGTTTACTATTTTCCCTTCTGGTAGATGAAAGAAGCTGTCTTTGAGTTTAAGGTGCTCTGGTAAATCTAGTTGTCTTTTTGCCTCTTCAATGTCCTCCCGAATTGCTGAAATGAGTGTCTCTGAAAAACAAAAAAAAAGAACAGCAATATTTAAAAAGTGATCAGAATTCTGAACACAGAATACAGCAAGGCACACCATCACATCACAGGGTTCCAGAAAACAATCACAGTCACAGGTTCAGTATATGATTATTATTACAAAGTTGGGAAGGTTAACATTATGTTTGTTTGTAAAATGCTTTGGTTTTAATGTCAGAATTGCACTTTTCAGTGCTTAGAGCATCAACCTTCCCTTGCTTTAAGACATCTTAGCAAAAGAGACAACAATCTCTTGAACAACTTCAGTTCTAACAATACTACATTTTTAAAAAGAAATAATCACATTAGACCAACGTTTTTATGACACTCAGACTGGAATCATTGAAAACACAATTATTAGACTGAAATAAGTACAGATAAACTTTAAGGTGTGGTGGTGGGTTTTATTTTTTTGTTTGTTTGTTTGGTTGGTTTGTTTGTTTTTTTTGTTTTTTTTTAATTCAACTAATGGATTTATTAGTAATTCAGCTTATAAAAACATTTTACTGAAATGTTAAGGGTTAGGACGTATCATAGTTAATTACAAAGACAGAAAGTGATGACACAGTACTTTCAGTATGCAAGAGTATGACAAACAAAAGATTAGTTTAACAGAAACCTGCAATACTGACCTAAAGAATTAAAGTTTTTTTCTGATCGAATATATCCAATAATGACTATACTAAGAATTTCTCCATAGAAGTCTTCTTTGAATGTGTTGATAATGTGTGTTTCCTAAAAAAAAAGAGAAATCAGTTGTCAGTTACCATGGTGAATTTTGAGTTTATTTCTTTTCTTGCAAAGATGTTCAACTAATACACTTAATTCAAATTCTCTCCTACACATTATCAGAAAAACTGAGATATTTAGTCTAACACATATGACACAAGACTGAGCAGCTAGAGACTTTGATAACATTGGGAGTTGTACTTTGTATAGCATTTAAGAGAAGTTGTTCACTTAAGAGCATTCTGACTGTTAAAATCAGGAAAAACTTCTTTCACAGCTAGTTCACATAGGAACAAAATATTACAACTATAAAATAAGTGAAGGCAGTTGTCTTCAAAGAAGAGATTAACACTGAAGCAAAATTACTTCAAGGTATTAGCAATTAAAACCATGTTCTGCAAGACTCAGGAAAAGCACAAGGAGCTGACACTATGAAAATAAAGATGCCACAGTTTGGGATTTAAACTCCATCTTATTACTATTTACTTTTGAATCTTGATTCTGCATATTAAGCCAGAGAACCACATGTATGGATTCTAGAATTTTAGAGAGAAATTAATGCAATACCACTAGTAATTAAGCTGCCCCAAAATTTCTTATTTTAATTCCATAAGGATTGCAGAGGGCAGAAGATTAATATGTTCTACCTCATTCTAGGGCTCTTATAAGCTTAATGCAGGTTTTGAATTTAATGGTTATGTTTATCCAGCTATCAAAACAATAAACAATGACCACTTTGGAAATACAAATGTGCTCCAGAAGAATTTAAGTAGTGGTGGAAGAAAAAATTCAGATTAAACTTCAGTTATTATAAAGCTGCATGCTGTCTTGTTACTGTTTCAAATGACAAACATATAGGACATATACTGAACACATTTCTAACAGCAATCAGAATTTCTAAATATCACTTATAGACCAAATTCTGCTTATCTTTTTCAAAATCAATGTCTTTCTCATTTACTATAGTCAAAGAACCACACAATGCAAAGTTCTTACCACTGATTTCTTAATATTCTTATAGAAAGGATTCCATCCTATGCTCAAAACCATTTTATGCACATCTCCATTTCCAACACAGGCCCATCCATAATATATACCAGTAGGGATATCGGATGGAAATCTTTCGACTACTTGCTCAGAAAAGTTAGCTGCAAAAATGTTAAAAAGTGTACATTTGTGTAAGTCAAGAACATGACAACATGACAGAATTCCCAAACACTCAGAAGGTAAGCTCTGCCTACACACTGTTTGTGCACTTATAACAATGATAGTGAAACAACACACCATTGGTAAAGTATAAACAAGAAAACAGCTTCTTAAAATGTAGTCCTGTGGGGATGCCAGTCATTCTATCACCTTTGAACACTTCTTCAGAGTTACGTACATCCTATTCTACAGTAAACTAACTAATTAATGCAGTTCACTATTAGAAGTTTCACTGCTTCAATACGATTAAAAAAAAATATAAGCAATCAAATATCTTCTGCACAGCAAAACGGCATCTGAATTATTCACTGAGGTGCCAGTAACATTTTTTGCAGCAAATAAAACACGTGAAAACAAATTAAGTTACGGTTTCAGTCAACTGTCAAAGTTTTCATACTGCCTTTCAGGTTACCCACAACCAGGAATTTATAGGATTTCCTTTGAAAACAAGGAATCTGAAATATATCCCCACTTGAGCGAAGGGAATGAACCCAACTCTTTCCCAAAACCACTGCCCTGCTGAACTTTGCACAGAGCTCTTCGTGCAGGCTTTCATGCCAATTTTACAGAATTTTCAGTTAGTGAATTTCTGTTAATGTTCACAAGCAGTCATTAACTTCCCTCACTCCAGAATGTCACTCTCCAGAATTCTGTTAAGTGGTATTGATGTGAATAGAAGAAAAATACCACGTTTCTATTAACTGATTTTGCAAGCCTGACATCTCAGGACTACTGCTAGAGGTTCTGTTGACTACTGCGATGGGCACCGCACAACCCCAGGCTTCACTGCCTCTAATTTATGTACTAATTTACATCTCTACTTGTAATTGGGTGTGTCTTTAGGACACATCCTTTTTCTCTGCTTTTCAACCCCTGCATCGCTGCCTTTACGTTTCCCTTCTCACAGCTATTTCCAGTGCCCGCTCTCTAGCGTGGTCCAACAGGTTTGCATCAAATTGCCGCATCGCAGCTCTGTGCATACCGCACGCAAGCACTGCTCAGCATCCCGCAAATCATCACGACCATCATAGAGAAAAAAAAAA
>VXAB01006330.1:0-58473 GCA_013399175.1 Odontophorus gujanensis
GAGAGGGGATGGAATGCATGGAGATGAGAGACAGCTGAAATGCATGGAGATGAGAGAGGATGAAACGCACGGAGCTGAGAGGGGATGGAATGCATGGAGCTGAGAGAGGATGGAATGCATGGAGCTGAGAGAGGATGGAATGCACGGAGCTGAGAGAGGATGAAATGCACAGAGATGAGAGAGAATGAAAAGCAATGAGATGAGAGAGGATGAAATGCACAGAGCTGAGAGAGAACGGAATGCACAGAGATGAGAAAGGGCCAAAATGCATGGAAATGAGAGAGGGATGCACTGCACGGAGATAAGAGCTGAAATGCACAGAGCTGAGAGAGGATGAAATGCATGGAGATGAGAGGGTTGAAATGCATGGAGCTGAGAGGGCTGAATGGAGCTGAAGGTTCCCCTGAACTCTGGCTTGGCAGCAGTGTTAGCTGCGTCTCCTGATCTACATTTCCTTTGTTGTTTTTGATTGTGAATGCCTTGTTGCTAAGGAAGATGGCATTTTAATGTCACAGTGAAGCCAGGACTTAATTCCTCAGCCTCTATGAAGAGACAAAAAGCCTTCAATGGGCGAGAGCACCTCAGAGCATTTCTTGGTCTGCTCTCCTTCACGTGGCAAAATAAATGTTTTCTGTTACTACACTGGTTACTGACCCAGTCTGATGCAACCTCGTCCATCAACTCCTGTCCTGCTTAACAAAGGTATTTTTGAATCATCTGCAAATGTTGACCTATCCCTGCCCTTTTCAAGACCCAGAACACACAGTGACCCCAGCACAGACCCTCAGGGGCTCCTGGGGCTTTTGGTCATGATGGAAATCGGCTGCTCCCTCCCCTCTGTTTTTCTTCTTTGCTGTTTTCTGAGTCATAGCAGCACTTTCTCTTTTGTCCCATGATCAGCTAAGAATATAAACAGCCCCAAAGAAGCATGTCACAGGATTTCTGAAAATCCAAACAAGTTCCGCCCGTAACGTGGAGTAAAGAATGTTCAGAGCTATGGAGACAGATCTGGGATAAGAAGTTCTGTGGAACAGAACTCATTCACTGCCTCGTGGGCAAGCTCCAAGGCTCGAGGATAACTCAGCACAATGAATCAGCACAACTCGCCCCTTTCACATCATTCATGCTTATTTCATACGCAATAATGCCCATCCAGTTACTCCAATGGCTGATAGTTTTTAACTCACTGCACCCCACCCGTGGTCCGTACCCCACAGAGTGGCCCCACGTTCGCCCCTCGGGCGCATCACACCCCGTGGCAGCAGCACTCTGCTGGGCCCAGCAGCAGACCTGCTCAGCACAGGAGTGAGTGCTTGAGACCGGGAGCAAAGCAGCAGCATCACTGTGCTGCCGGGACACGCTCCGTGCTCACTGCTGTGCCACGGCTGCCCACGTGCCAAGTGTCATTCCCCACGATGCAGACACCCCACGGGGGTCACAGCCCTGGGTGCACAGAGCACCCAGTGATGGCTGTCTGCACACAGCAGCATCTGTCCCCTTCAGCACAAACCTATTCCCCTACATCTGCAGCCAACATATCTCCTTCTGCTTCCACAGCACAACAAGGAGTGCCCTCAATGTTCACTCCTAAACACGAACCAGAGTGCCCTGCTCAGCGTCCACGTTTCATTCAGGAGAGCCTCATCAGAGAACACTTAAACTGCAACTGGGATGACTGGGACAAACGGGAAGCTTCCTTCCCTGAGCAGCCAGGAAAGCTTCCTTCCCTGAACAACCAGGATCCCTGAGCAACCAGGAAAGCTTCCTTCCCTACACAACCAGGAAAGCTTCCTTCCCTACACAACCAGGAAAGCTTCCTTCCCTGGGACACAACCAGGAAAGTTTCCTTCCCGTGTGGTTAACGTGACACAGACTGCCCAGCCGGCGCGATGCTCTTCCCGTGAGAGTGAACCTCTTTGCAACCACAAAGCGCCGGCGGCGGTGCTTACCTGTGAGAGGTGAAATTGTCGTAAGAGCCCACAGTGTAATGTCGGAAGAGACGCTTTGTCCTGTCTTCTCTGGTTTCTAGGAAAGAAAAGACACATTGTGGAGCTGAGAGTCAGAAGAACACTGCCCAACGCCTCTGCTTCCTCTGCGTGTGTACAGAGGGCAGCGACGTCCATGCAAGCACTGAGTGAAAAACAGGCAATGCTCTGCGTGCAGATGTGTTGGTGTGATCGGCCCTGTACAGAGCTGTGTTCAGTCCCACGTGCACATCAACAGCTTCCAGGAGCAGCCGACCTGCCTGCCAGCACTCCTAACCCTGCAGATCTCAATGTACCGCACCGAAGCATCACATTTCACCACAACTCCAAAGCAGAGCCAAGAAGGAGAACCAGCCAAGGTGTGCTCCATGTCCCAGGGCAGCACTGATTCCGCCCCCTCCACTTTGGCCGCTTGAATCCTGCGTGTCTCAGACAATTCAGGTGTAGGCCCCACAGAAGAGATGCAAACAGCTCCCACCCTCCTCACCACGGGGTCACCGGGTCCTCTGGGTGCACAGAAGCCGTAAGGGAGGGCAGGTAGGAACCCAAAGATTTCTGCTACCCCTTGTATGTGAACAGCAGCTCCGTGGCCCGACGCAGTGCGTGGGGCTCCCGAGGCCACGCTTGGACCAAGCATCTCCTGCTGGGAGCAACAGTCTGGAGTCTTCCCAATGCGGGAGGAACTGGCATCACACTACCAAAAGTGAATCTATTTGCATGGCCCGGGGTTAATACGTCAACCATCCCACAGAAGGCCTTGCACTGAACTGGGCTGAGTGATGCTGACCCAGCTCATCCACGCCTGCAGCAGGGTGACGGGACAGCAATCTGCCTGTTAATCCTGAGTAGGGCGGTTAGAAGGGGTGAAGGGAAAGGAGAGGGCACAAACAGTGGGGCGTGGATGAGGCTCCGTTTCCTCTTGGGCTGGGACACCAACAGTTTGCACCCATGGCAAAACAAACGTTTGCTTTTCCCTGCTCTGGAAACCAAAATGACAGCTGCCACTGAGAAGAGGCTGTGACAGTACGGGCTGGAGGCAGAGCAGCTGGAAAGGAGCTCTGCGGGAAGGACCTGGGGGTCCTGGAAGCCAACAGCTGAGCACGAGCCAGCCAAAGTGGCCAAAAAGCAGATGGGACTCCACGGTGCACTGCGCAGGGCACAGAGGTGCTCCCCCTCCCCCGCTCTGCCCTGGGGGGGGCACAACCGCAGCTCTGGGTGAGGAGGAGGGGGCCGGGCTCTATAGGGGCAGTGAGCACAGACTGCAGCCTGGAGAGATCCCTCTGACTATGAGGGAGAACTCTGTGCCATGGGGGTGGCAGAGCCCGGGCACCGCCACACAGAGATGTGGGGGACCTCCCTCTCCGCGGGGATCCAGACCCACCCGGGCTCGCTGCTGTGGGGCTGGGCAGGGGGAGCTGCGGAGGTCCCTTCCCGCCCCATGGCTCTGGGTTTTGCTGCCACTGCCAATCAGAAGAAGGTTGTTTTAAGCTCTCAAAGCCTTTTTTCCACTCTTATACTCTCATCAAACTGCATCCGCTGTCCCAGCACTCTGTCCCACAGGGGCTGTGCCCCCACACGCACCCCCACCCCTCACAGGAAGGGCGCACAGCACTGGCAAAGTTAAGAGGACAACTCACTTCACCAAAACTTACAAACTAATTTGCTGCAGGTGGCCCCGCAGTTTTTTGCCCTTCCTCACATCCTCCTGCATCCTGTTGGCTTTTTTTTTCCCCCAAGATGCCAAAGGGCGCTCCCCAGAACACCCCCAGGTCTCCCTGTGCCTCATAGGGGCTCACAAAACCGCGGACACCGTCAGGAGCGCGCATCCGCCGCTCTCCCCAGCGCCGCACGTGCCCCGCGGTGCCGCAGCGCTGCGGTGGAGGTGCGCGATTCGCCGCGGCCGAGCGGTGCGGGAGCGGTGCGGTGCGGTGCGGTGCGGTGCGGTGCGGGAGCGGTGCGGGTGCAGTGCGGCCGCTGCCGGTAGGGGGCGCCCGCGCTCCACGACGGCGAACGCAGCGCCGGAGCCCGGGGAGCGGTGCGGGGCGGGCGGGACCTGCGGACCCCGAGCACGCCTCGAGAGGGTCCCGTTAGTCCCTGCCGACCCAAGCACGCCTCGAGAGGGTCCCGTTAGCTCCTGCAGACACCGAGCTGGCCCGCTCAGCTGTTTACCTGGCGCCCTGCGGGTCCTCCGGGCAGGCGATCTTCCACCAAGCCCCGTCCTGGGGGTCCTGGGAGAAACGATTTCTAAGAACCGAGGAATTAATCTTATTGAGGATAAGATATGCTGTGCCGAGAAACAGAGGCGATAAGGAGCAGCCGGTGCGGTGACACAGGGCGATGTGCCGCCAGACAGCTACAAAAGGAGATAACCCCTCCGCCCTGGGGCTGAAAGCACCGGAGCGGCTCCGCACCTCCCGCATCGTCCTGCTTTCAGCACGGGGCTTTTGCAGCTCTTCACTTCTCATGGAGAGACCCCAACGCTACGGCAGCACGAGGACAGCACAGCGCGGCCGTGCGGGAAGGGGCAGCCCCGGCTCCGTGAGCACCGCGGGCCGCAGGGCACTGCGCAGGGAAGAACGCGGCAGGGAGCTTGAAATACGCTGGGAGCATCGGGACACGGCTTCAGGCCGACGTACCCGCCAGGGAATCAGCACCCAGAGCTCGGCACACGCTGACACGGACATACTGGGGATGGGAAGGGGGTGGGCTCCACGGGGGGGCACCGGCTGAGCAGACCCCAAGGTGAGCACATCCTCCTCCTGCTTCGTGGTATGCAGAGGGCAGAGATGTTTCCTGTGCCTCTCTGACCCCACGAGGGACAAGCACGGCCCTGCTGCCACACAGTGCTCCAGATGCATTTCCCCTTGCTTCTGTTCATGGGGGCCCTTAGGAGGTCCCACTCCCCTTCCCCCACGCACTCCAGCTCCTTCTCCTCCCTTCTTCTCTGCTGTGCCTCCTCATCTCCTGCCTCCCGTCCACGCGGGCACAGACACTTGTACCTCATCTGCAAACACCTCTGCTGATCTCGTTCCAGAGAGACGAGTGGTGACTTTGTGAAGAGAACCCGATTTATGGGCTGCCCGTAGCCCAAAGGCTCCTTCTCCTCCCGACTTCTAAATATAGCTGCTGCGGAGCGTGTGTTTAATGGAGCCGTCAAGGAGGCATCGGGGGCCGAGGCTGATGGATGGAGAGGAGCGAATGCTTTGGAGAGGTGTGGAGAGGGAGGCTCTATATTTAGGGACGAGGGAGCAAGCGGGCGCGGAGGTGCCAGCTCCTGGGGCACCCTGTGGGAGGAGCTGTGCCAGCAGGGAAATGGGAACGCTGGAAAACTACAGCCTGGCACCCAGCAGGAGCGCGTGGATGGATGCAGGCTGTGCTCGAGCTGCTCTGGAGACCACCTGTGACGTGCCTCTGTGAAGTTTTCAACACAGTTTTTGCTAGGCTGCACTAGATGAAAATACAAGAACACGGATGTGCCACGGATGGCCAGGAGGAGAAGTCTGGGTGCATCAGGGGAGAGCGCACAGGAGAGCAGCATGCAGATGGGGCAGAGTGCTGCTGGGCCACAGCTGATGCCCAGAAAGCTCTGTGTCATCCGACCTGGCTCGTCCCGTTAAAAGACAGCAAACACTGGTTTACAAATGGAAAAAAAATAATAAATCTTTTGGAATGTGCAAAGATAACTTTTTGTTGGAGCTGCACCTGTACGTACTGCATTTCATCTAATTAAACGCAAGATGTATGCGTCCCTGATGAGGGGTGGCAGCATCCGTTGGTGAGCAGCTGCTCCGGGGTCACAGCACCAGATCCCAGAGGTTCAGAGGGCAGCACAGTGACAAACACAAACTGAGGGCTCTTTGGGCAGCACAACGCCGACGCCTGCACCGGAGCACCAGGGGAAGCATGACGAGTCACATTTTGGGGAACGATCTCCTACATCATGTAATGCAGCAGTGGGGATATTACTGCCATCAGCTGAGAGCTGCAGCGAACCACTGAGAGGTCGAGGTCGTGGCAAAACATAAAGCCATGGAGCAGATAAGGAACTCAGGAAGAGAGATACCAATTAGATTCCGTGCTGGTCAAAGAAGAGGATTTCAGAGGGATGCAATCTTTTAAACTGAAGCTCTGCACTAAAAGCAGTGATGTGCAAGTCAGAGGGGATGAGGTCTTGGGCATGGGGGAAGTTGGGGCCTGCACGTGTGCCTGCAGCAGTGCGCAGACGCTTCTTGTGCCAACACAGCCACCAAAAAGGTGCCCTGGCTCGGTGCCACCAACCCCCCTATGGGAGCTCAGTGCTTTCTGAACCACCTCGCTGCTCTAGAGGTGACACCACGTGCAGACATCGCTCTTGCTCCGGTGGGCAGCCTCCCCCTCCCGCAGCAGCCAGACCAGGAGCCTGGCAGCCCTCGGCTGTGCGTGCCAACGGGGAGCTGTGCTGCTGCACGAGCACCGCCAGCACTGGGACTGCACAGTGCCAGCACAGCGGGGCTGGGTTCAGCGAGCTGTGGGTCCCAGCAGCAGCGTCTCCATCGGGAGCCAGCACGAGGTCGTGCTCTGCTGCAGCCCCACAGGCGCCCGCCCCAACCCCCAGCGCGGCGCTCGCAGACGGAGCCGCTGCCCATTGTGGATTTCACCCACGCGTCCCAAACAGTGCTCTTGAGCACCTGACTCGGAGTGGGCTGACGAGCAGATGCCATCGCGATTAAAGCCTCTTCCAGGCTCGGTGCCAGCCAGCCAATCTGGCGGGGGCTGCCTCCCAGCACAGCGCTGGAGAGAAAGGGAATCGTTCCAGAGCGAGAAACGCTGAACTACGCCGAGAAGAGGAAGAGCGTGTGGCATCTGCGTCCAGAAGGGATCGTGGTGGAGCCCACTGGGGAGAAGGAGCTGGAGCACGTGGGACACCGGCACGTGCTCCTCCGGCAGCCTCAGCCCCAGCTCAGATGACTGCACACCAGCATCAGCAAAGCTCACTTCAAACGCAAGCGGGCATGGAAGCCAAGCCTGACTCTTCCTTACAGCATCACCAGGAGAATCAGCTCACTGACACCCCTGCGGCACCTGGCTCTGTTGACTGAAGACAGAAAAGCCCAAGAAAGTATTTGCTCGGTGATTTGTGCTATCACCGCGTCCTATGCAGCGCGCGTAACTCAGCCCTGTTTTCCCCGTGACTGATCTTTATTCTCTGAAGCTCAAATGCAACTTTTCTCTGACAGCGGATACTTCCAGAAGCCTTGCCGTGCCATCATTAGCTTCATGCAGTAATTTATGTACAAGATGTAATCATCTGGAGCAACTTTGGCCAGCGTTGCACAAATGCACCAAGGAGATAATTGTATTGGTCTTCCTTGCCTTTCAGTTATGAGTTATGCTTGCAATGTGATTATGCTTGTTACAGTTTTTAGTCCATCTGCAACTGAAAAAAAAACCTCACCAAATAAGCTGAAAGTCAACTCTCAAATAACCGTGAGTCAGAGAGCAGCATCTGTGCTTCACCTCTCCCAAGGACTGAGCTGGGCAGCCACCAGTTTAAGGGGAACGGGGAGAGCACTGAGCAGAGCTGCACCACTCAGCTGCCGAAGCCCAGGAAGCAACGTTCAGAAGTTCTGTGCGTTGTTCCATGCAGATTTATACAGATTTCCACAACAAAAATTAGGAGGGAGTACCGCCCAAACAGGTGCAGGTTGGGTTGGAAGGGGTCCAAAGCCCCCCACCAACCCCACTCCTGCCATGGGCCGGGTGCCCCCCACCAGATCAGGCTGCCCAGGGCCCCATGCATGGCCTGGGACACCTCCAGCGATGGAGCATCCAAGAAAGCCTACTTTCTCATACCTTAACAATATGAATAAACAAGCTTCCCCTAACGTGGTGCCTTGCTCCTCTCCCCCAGGCACTCCCAGGGCTGCAGTGCAGCTGGAAGAGCAATGCCCCAAGCAAGGTGCTGTGGAGCCTCATTCCATGGGGATATCCACGACTCGATGGATGCCTGCCTGCATGACCTGCTGCCAGGAACCTGTGTTGGCAGAGGGTCGGACTCAGTGATCTCTTCTGGTCCCTTCCAACCCCTGTGGTTCTGCGGTGCTGTGAAGGTGCCCTCGGGAATGCTGCCCCGTGAGATCAGCGGGACACGGCCCTCGGAGAGGCCCACAGCTCACACAGCACTGCAGAGGTGACGGTGCAATCCCTAACATGGACCCTTCTCTTCAAGTTTGTTTTAATTTTTTTTTTAAATCATCATTTTTTTAACAGAAGCATAAAACGAGTTCATCGAGAACTCCCACCAGGTGCTCGTTACCTCCAGGGCACGTCACTTGTGCCACAGCCAAACCCCAGTGCAAACCCCGCTGCCCTGCAGCAGCCCCTCTGTGTAGGGATGAACAGGGACGGAGCAGTGCCACCTCCTTGCTGCCCACGAGGGCCGACACCACGAGGCTGCACAGCCACAGTCCAGCACCGCTCCGCTTGGGTCCCCAGAGCACACACAGCACACCGGGGAGCTCAGCAACACGAGGAGAGCACACAGAGTCACAGCAGCAGACTCAGTGCTGTGGCTGTGTCTGCTCTGCCACAACCCCACGTGCACGTCAGCTCCCTGGGCAGCACTGTGCCCCCCCTGGGACAAAAGCTGCGTCTCATGGGGACCCAGGAGCCCCTTCCCCATTTACATGGACCATGGCTCTGTTGGCTCCACAGGGCACAGCATGGGACAGACATTCTCACTCAAAATGCATGACAAATTGCTGTCCCACCATCCAACTCTGCAACCACGTGCTGGGAAAATACAGAGCTACGCTCACAGCTCCGGGGAAAAGAGGCAGCTTGCAGGCAGTGGGCGCTAATCAGAGGGGATGGGCACAGCAGGGGACAGCACTTATCAGTCCCTGCACAGCAAGGGGGGAATGGATCTGCACTTGTCTGTCTGCCTGCAAGGAACGTGGTCAGGCTGAGCGTGTGCCTGCTCTGAATGCACTTCAAGTGGCAGAACTGAGGTGACCCAAACCTCTGTCAGAGCCTTTCGTGAAGGGCATCTCCAGTTCCTCACTTTTGTGGTTCTTTTGTTAATCTGAAATGTATGGGAACTGCTGGATCACGGCCTCAACCACTGATGGATCACCTGAGCTGAGCACTGAGTCAGCCATGGGAGCACAGGTGAAGGCAATGCACCTGTGTGACCGGAAGGGGCGGAGCCTGGCTCCATCTCTCCTATAGACCCCATTTAAGAGCTGACCACCACTGGGGAAGGATTTCTTTCTGGAGATCGCTCGCTTTGGAGCTTTTCTACTGCATGCCTGGGACATGGATGAGCATTCCGTCTATTTTTGATTATTTCCTTCCACCACGGTAATCTTTCTCATTATACATCTTGACTACTATACTATTTGAACTGTTTATTCTGTTAACTATACATCAATATAAATACTATTTGAACTGTTTATTCTGTTAACTATACATCTGTTAACTATACAGGAAAAAAGTCTCCTTCTGCTTCTACGCAGCCCTCGATCTACACTGGTTGACGTGTGCCCTGGGGACACTGAGGCAGCACGGACAAGGGTGATCTTCACTGCCCTCAGCATGCCCTTGGGAAGTGGACGGGGACTGCGCTGACTCTCTGACCCCAACCACTCACTGGGTGCAACACGATGGATCAGGAGTTTCAGTTTTGCCACTTATGCTCCATGGTACGGCTTCAAGAGCAGTTTGGGCACCCAAAATAAGATGGCACAGGTGACACAGAACAGTGGCAGGAGGCGCAGAGGCTGCTCCTGCTGCTCCTTCCCTCTCTGCCTGATCTCTGAACACTGTGCCCCTGTGGTGCTCACTCCATTCCCCACACAGCATGCACCTCTGCAGTTCCTCTGCCCCTCTTCTCAGCTCTGGGGACCTATTGCCTGTGGTGCTTTAGGGTCCTCACGTTGGATGAGAAGCTGGATGTGAGCCAGCGCTGCGTGCCCGCAGCCCAAAAGGCAACTGCACCCCAGGCTGCAGCAACAGAGGGGCAGCGGGGCAGGGAGGGGACCGTCCCCTTCCGCAGCACTGCATCCAGGCCAGGCCCCCAGCGCAGAGATGTGGGGCTGTGGGAGTTGGGCCGGAGGAGGGCACAGGGATCAAAGAATCATAGACTCATAGGGGTTGGAAGGGACCTCAAAAGATCATTGAGTCCAACCCCCTGCCAAAGCAGGCTCCCTACACCACGTCACACAGGTGGGGATGGGTTGGGGCTGCAGCACAAATCTGTGGGGAAAGGCTGAGGGAGGGGGTGGGCAGCCTGGAGAAAGGATGGCTGTGGGAGACCTTCAGTGCCTGAAGGGGCCGATGCACAGGAGGAGAGTGGCTTTGTACACGGGCAGAGAGCAATGGGACATGAGGGGACAGCATCATGAAGGGGTGACTGAGGTCAGATGTGGGGGGAATCCTTCACCCATCTCTGGAGGTGCCCAAAGCTGTGGATGGGGCCCTGGGCAGCCCACAGCAGGAATGGAACTGGATGGTCGCTGAGGTCCTTTCCAACCCAAGCTGTTCTGACTCTGAGCTGTTCCCTCAGCATTTAACTTTTCTGGTCCTGACCTCAAGGCCTTGCTCAAGCAGACATTCAGATCCCCAAAATCAGGTACGCACTGGGAACCCAGTCCTCTCGCCAACCCTGTTCCTATACCTATTTCTGGAGCTGTGGGTTGCAGCAGAGCAGGAAGATGCCTCAGCAGCTCCATCAGGGCCTCACCAGAGGACAGGGCCACTTTAGCAGAAGCTGCATGTGACAGCCATCCAAGAGCAGGTGTTCACACTGCTTAAAGTGTGCACACAAATGCACTATTCCACCGAAGTGGCATTCAACAGCCAACAGAGCAGAGAGCTGCCTCGCTGAGAGGGAACTGTGCCACCGTTTCAAGGTTTGGCCAACACCCGGCCAAGAGGGGGAACCACACAGAATAAAGGGGCAAAGTGAGAGTTGTCCCTCTGCCAAATCTCACTGCCACGCCAGGAAACCCAAGCAGCCCAGGACTTGGTGCTGGTGGGGAAATGGAGGCCCAGCTGGTACTGCACCCACTGGACCACTGGGGACGGTGACACTGTGGCCACAGAGACTTCCAGCACAGCGAGGTGGGAGGATTGGTTGTGCTCCCACCTCTCATCCTCAGCTTCACGCTCCTGCAGAAGGAGAACACCCACATCACACTGACACTGCACGAGGAGTTCTGCAGAGCAGTGGATGGGGGTCCTCAAGTTGGAAGCACAGGAGCAAAAGGGTTCTGCTATGTTCCCTTCCAGATCTGGCTTGGGGAAAGACTCCAGGATCCAGAAACAGGAGATAAAAGTGCTGATAACATGGCACCCTCCAACCTGGGAAGTAATATGAAGAGTGGGTGGGGAGGGAACCTTAAGCCTGATAGGGATGAATAACACTGCTGATTCATCTTCTGCCAGGAATGGGGTACAGCTGCAGAAAGAAATCAGCAGAAAGATGTCATCTCAGGGTGCTGCTAAGGACCCTGCCGTGATGGGGCAGACGGGGCAGCCACCTCCCTCCCTGCTGCCTGCACTTCTGAAGAGCACATCTAGGCTGCCCAAGCAAACCCATCCTTAACCAGCGGGACTCCTGGCCCCAGCAGGACTACCCGTGTTATCCAAGCTCCTCATGTGGTCTGCAGCAAGTCAAGCACTACTGATGGCCTCCACTGCACGGCTGGGACCCTCCCACTGGAGCCTGATGTGCTTGCACAAAACCAGCATCCTGCAGCAAACCTCCAGGGCAGCCTCCTGTGCACAACTGGGGTCAGGCAGCCCAGCCTGGCCGGGAGCACAGCCCCTGCCCCGAGTGACTCTGATGGCAGTGGCCCAGCTCCCAGCGCTGGAGGAATGCGTGCTGTGGGCTGCAGGAGGCAAGGAGTGAAAGAGCTGACTGGGAAGAGCAGGGAGCTAGATATAGAAGGGATTTGTATCTGCTTCTTTTAAGGCTGTTGAGCTTCAGAAACAGTGGGGAGTGCATAATACAAGAAAGAGTGCCAGAAGGTATTAGCAACTAATAACGACACAGTTGCTTAAAAAAGACAGAAATTCTAACTCATCGTGTGAGCTCATGTCAAATACAGCGCTGGAGATGAATAAAACATCAAACAGCCCGAACCAAAATGATTGCAAGACATTCACTACAGCAACTCACGAAGACACCGCAGCAAACATAAGCGCTGAAACAAAACAAAAACCCCAACCAGGCAGTGGTCAATCATCCAGGTGGCAAAGGAAAAGAAAAAGGGTCGACTTCTTGCAGGAACCGTGCAAGGAGGCACAGAGCAGCTCGCACCCGCCGCGAGGAGAGCGGTGCAGAGTCGGTGTGAGCTGTGAGCCGGAGCTCTGCTCCCACCAGCAGCAGCAGCAGCAGCAGCGAGGCCACGCTGTGTGCCCGGCCCTCTTCACTGTGCCCTGCAGCATCGGGAACACCACTCTGCTGAGCCCAGATCCCTTCTGCAGGAGACCGAACAGCCGCTCCTCCTGCTGCTCCGCGGTCCGTTCGGTGCAAAGCGTTCGGCCGCCAGGAACGTTGAGGGAAAGCGGATCTGGAAGGGATCCGGGGACTCGCAAGGGGTAAAATTACAGATCAGCAAACGTAAGAGAGATGAGCTGCGAGAGCGAAGCAGCCCCTCGGTACTCACAACGCTGACCTTTATCCTCGGCTGAAAGGGGAGGCTGCCAGCAGAGCAGCGGATTAATTAAAACACGGGGAGAAGGGGATCAAAGCTAACGGCAGCACGGACAGAGGAAGCCCGGCGTGGGGAGCGGTACAATGGAGACAGGATCGGCCTCAGATGAAAGTTGGGAAGTGAGAAAGAAGTTAAGGTGCTTCTGAATGCTGTGCAAGTGAACAGAGGGCCCGTTCCGATCCCCTGTTCTGGCAGGGAACTGTTGTCCTACGAAGGGGAAGAGCCACCTCTCTCCAGCCAAGAGACCACGACAGAAGCAGATCTGTTTAACAACCAGGAAGCAATCTGAAGCTGCAGATGCATTCTTGCTACCGCTCTTCGTGTGAAAATGAATGGCTGTAAAGACAGTGCAGAGAATGCAGCAAACCCTGACAAATCCCAAGGACGCAGCATCCTTCGGCCTCTCCTCGTGGTTAACCCACGTTGGTCCCTCCGGGTGTCCACTCTCCTGCCTCCCTCCCTCCTCCTGCCTCACATCCAAGCTCCAGACCCTTCCTCGAGGGGCTCCTTCTCCTCACATTCAGAGCCTCCCAAAAAGAAACCACCCCACCCCGCAGTACAGCCCCAGCTCACCTTGTGGTGCTACGTCTGAGTCACTACAGCCAAACCAGAGAGACCCAGAGCACACCAGCGGTCACTGGGATGCCACCAAGGCCCCTGGGACACCACCCATGCCAGCTGCAGGGCCGCAGCCCCATCCACTGCCACCTCTCACCCACCAGCTGAAGGCAGCCCCAGGTTCACGTTCTCCCAAGTCCTGCAGGGGAGGATCTCCACAAGTCAAGGCCGACTCTGCAGTGCTCCCAGATGACACAACAGGGGCGATGGGTCCAGAGAGGGATCCATCAGACACAGGACAGACCCGGACGAAGTCACAAAACGGACAGTGCAATAAAACGGGGTGACCTCCCCAAAGCGGCTGCGGCCCTCCAGGAGGAGACAGACCCCTCGCTGCAGGAGACCAGAGAGCCATGTTTCACCGGGGTTCCCAACCCCTCCACAGTCCTCCTCTACCTTGGCAGTCAATGTGCGTCACCACCCGGGGTTGGCAGCAGATGAGTGAACAACAACAGTGCCCTCTACCAAAGGAAACAGCCAACGGCTTTGGTGCCTTCCCATCCTGAGCCCAGGAGGGGCCAGGACCAGCCCTGCTCCCCATGCCAGCTCCTCCAGTCTTAACACTGTGTTCCCTTTCTCATAAAAAGAAGAAATGAGGAAGACCAAGTCCGCCAGGAACTCTGTTAATGTAATAGAAATAAGGATGTGGTCAGCAGGCGTAGTGGGGATGGGTTGGGGCTGGACTTGGTGATCCTAAAGGTCTTCCCCAACCTGTGATGCTATGAATACAGACGTTACAACGATGGAAAGCCATTGTAAATCCTGGGACAAACGCATGGGCAGATGAGAAGCAATGAGGAAAGAAACCTCTGCAGCCCCGTGCAAATTCACAATCCCGAGGCACCGCTGACTGCTCTCACTCCTGGACAGAAAAGAAACCATTTGCTGAACGTGTGTGCCACAGCTGTCAGCACCTGGGATTCAGTGCAGCTCTCGCTCAGTCCCAGCCCCATCCATGCACAATCTGCAGCTCGGAGCGTGGCAGCAGCAGAGCCCAGCCCCAGCTCCGTGGCCGTCTGCACCTCCTGAGCTTCTCAGCACCCAACGCAGAGGGAAGGGGCAGCTCTGCTCCCCACGGGCCAGGAAGCAGCCACGGGGCAAAAACAGAGCCAGGAGCCTCTTAGGTGCCCTTCAGATACACGTTTTATCCTACTGAATTTCACCCTGCTTCTGTCACACCGACTCATCCACCTCTTAAAGGAAAACGTTTGCTCGGAGACATGAGCAGCACATTCCTGTTTTCTTTTGGCCGCAGCTCCCAGTGAAAGCACTGAACAGATGCAACCACTGATCAGCCAGCGACAGATGACAAACTCCTCGTGCTCCCCCACACTTCCTCCACCCTCACTAATAATTTTCCACGACACAGTTGAGCTCTGTCCCAAAATCCAGATGAGCTCGAATGATGGCATTTCATTTGCCAGCCTTATCTCGGTTGCCCACCTCTGAACTGCGGGCACTGCAGCGCAAACCCGCACCAATGTACCAGCAGCTCTCCATACTCTCTTGCAGAGCATCGGTTTGTGGGGCCTGCAGGGGTCAGCTGCTCCTGGTGGGGATCCAGGCCGGGAACCTGGGGACCCACAGCTGGACAGCCCTCGCTGGCCAAGGGCCGAGGCAGCACACCTCCCCACACACCCAGGCAGGGTTCTGCTGGACTTGGAGCTTGATCTCATTAGCTTTGATCTCACCTCACCCTCACTGCCTAACAGCTCTACTCCTGCTCCGCTCGCTCTTCCATTTGCACAGCCGAGAATTTTAAGAGGAGAAATAGGTCATTCAAGATTCGTCTCCGCTGTGTTTTTGGCAAGGTGCATATTATATTTAGAATTTCAGATCCCTCTCACATAGATGAATCCCAAGCTTTGTTCTCTGGGAGCTCTGCCCTCTCCTGTGGGCTTCCTTCAGACTCTCACATTTGGATTCCGTGCCCCCATGATTTCTCTTCCACCTGGAATATGTTAGAGATGGGTTTTGTACCCTTGGCTTAAAAAATTCTCTTCAAATTCCAACTCAAGTCAGTTCTGTTTACTTCACCACAATTTTTTTTATCAGCTGTAGAGATCCAGACTCCTCCTGTATTAACCAGACACCTAACGTCATCACTTTTCAGAGCAATTGGAAGGTTTTGGGTCTGGTGCACTCCCTGTTTCTGCAGTCTGTGCATCACGTGCACTCCTCACCCTCAGCTTTCCTTCACCTCCATCTCTCTGTAAGGCACAGGCATGCTGCTCTGCCCTGTCCTCAGCCATTGCAGTCCACCATTCTCCACCATCAGTTTCACTGGCAAGGAAAACCACTTCTTCTCAGAGGGGGCTGCTGCTCCACACCACTGTCAGCACTGCAGCCAGCCCCTCTCTGGAGCTCCTTTAGGCACAGGTACATCAGCCCCTGTCCGATTCCCCTCCTGCTGTACTAAAACTAACAAGGTTGATAACAGCCCACCCAAACCGACTCTCACCTTGCCTTGGTTTAAGGGCACTCTGATCTCAGAGAGACCAAACATGTGGGTACAGCTCCTCCATGGAGCGCTTCCTCTGAATGCTCTCAGGGCTGAGCACAGTGAGTGGGCAGCACCTGCGGCTCCGGGGAGCAGAAGGACTCAGTGACTGTGGCACTGTCCCTGCGGGTTGGGTGCTTCAGTTACAGCCAGTGCCATGCAGCCTCCCCAGCTGCTGATGTGCAGCTCATGCTCTGAGCTTTGCAGTCCTCGGGGACACGCTGAGCGGGCGAGGAAGGAGCACAGGAGGTAGACATACACAAGGGCACTGACTGCCAACTCCTGCTCCATTTCAGTCAAAATCCCACAGAGAAAGACCACCTCAGAAAGAGACCCCCAGGCTCCCAGACAGAGGTGTGGGTGCTGACCACACCACGTACCAGTGGTGCTTCATGTCAGCTCTGCAGGTGGGAATGGAGCTGTGTGACAAGCAAGAGTGGGAGCACGGCCCCTCCGGCACAGCATCCCCCATGAGGATGCACTCACTCCCACTGTTCAACACAGATCTGTGCAGTGGTCTCATGAGCGGCCCAGAGATGGCGAGCTGATGGGGTGGGGTCTGCATGCACCTCCTGACATCTACAGATCTTGGGGAACCATGAGGACCGCCCGCTGATGACCCTAGGCTGACACATAGCCCTGTTTCAGCCACGTGGAAAGCACAAAGAGATGGATTTCCTGACTCCAATTCAAATGTCACACCACTTGGAGTACACAGGGTGTGGAGTTAGAGGAGGTGCTGCTGAAGAATGAAAGTGCATAATGGAGCAATGGGACTGGAAACTAGAACCTGTGTCTCCTCTTCGAACATCACGATGCAACGTGACAGACCGCTTCTGCTACCAGTCATCTTCCCATAGAGATCTCTGACTCAGTGCGCTGTAAGAAATGAATTTAGAACCCACAGAGCGAGCTATTCAATGGGAAAAATGTGTTCAAACCCCGAAGAATTTTAGTTCTACAGATAGGAGATATTTAATGAGGCCCACACTGGAAAGTGAGAAGCTGAAGTTTCTTGGTCCTGAAACGGAGGCAGGTGACCAGACATTCTTCTTCCAAGTCAATAAGCACTGCAGGGTCTACAAAGCATGATCTGGGAAGGAAGCTCTTACCTAGAAGCATCTCATTAAAGGCAGATCAACACACAGCTCGGGGCCTTCTCCCTCAAAGCATGAAAACACATGCGGGTTAAAGGAACCACCTCCGAAACGTCAGCGCTGCAAGCTGCTCTCTCTGAATTTCAACGAAGATCACAAAGCATTTCTTGAGCTGCTCCTGATCTTGCAATGGTCACCTTCAATCTGCCACAACAAGAGTCACACATCTGCCTTACAACCCCATCCTCAGTTTGTAAACATGGCTGGAAACATCTGCAAGTTTGGCATGGCTCTATTCTTCAGCTAAGTACTACCAGGTCAAAACCTTACATAGAATCAGAACCATCTAGGTTGGAAAAGGCCTTTCAGATCACCAAGGTCAACCGTGAACCAGACCTACTGAGTCTCATCACTAAACCACGTCCCTTAGTGCCATGTCCACACATCCCCTAAGTACCTCCAGAGATGGAGACTCCACCACCTCCTTGGGCAGCCCATTCCAATCCCTACCACTCAGCCCATGAAGGAATTCATCCTCATCTCCAATCTATACCTTTCCGGTACAACTTGAGACCATTTCATTGCATCCCATCACTTGTCACCTGAGAAAAGAGGCCAAACCCCCTCATCTCAACCTCCTTTCAGGAGTGGCAGAGAGCGCTGAGGTCTCCCTGAGCCCCTCTGCCCCGCACTGCCCCATCCCACTCCCCACAGCACTGTGTTACAGACCCCCACAGCTCCGCTGCCCCTCTCTGGACACTCTCCAGGGTCTCAGTGTCCCTGCAGCAGTGAGGGGCCGACACTGAGCACATCACTGAGCTGCGTCCCCAGCAGTGCCATACAGAGGGATGCTCAGCTCCTGCTCCTGCTGCCCGCACTGCTGCTGTTACAAGCCAGGACACCGTTGGCCTTCTTGGTCACCCAGGCACGCTGCTGGCTGTGCTCAGCTGCCGACCAACGCCTCCAGGCCCTTCTCCTCCCACAGTATTCATCCACTGCCCCACGCCTGCAGCGCTGTGTGGGGTTGGTGTGACCCACGGGCAGGACCCAGCACTTGGTTGAACCTCATCCCATCAGCTCAGCCCAACCAAGGCTGCTACAGCGCACTGCTGGCTTTAAGGTTCAGGTCAACAGTCACACGTTTTTGCTCCATCACTACCAATAATTTCTACAGAAACGATCACGGAGTGCTCCCCTCAGGACAGTACTACACACCCTCATAGGTCGGGGTGTGCTGCTGGGAGTCACTGCACGCAGTAAATATCCTGACACCCCAAGCAGTGCACTCTGTCAGATGTTTTCATCGTGGGCGAACCCTGAGAGCACTAGAAATTTGAAACAGAGACTTCTGAATGTCTGGGGCTGTTCTGTGCATCTGCTGAGCAATGCTGGCACGGCAGAGCAGCTTACCTTGCCGCGGGTCGTACTGTCGCATCTGCACCTCCTCGACGCATTCTGCTGGGAACCAGCCGGTCCTTCCTTTCACAGTTCCTTCCCAAAAGCCACCTTCACCAATGCTCAGCACTGTGGAAAGAAACAGAGAGGGGATCAGAACGAGGAGAGCCCTGAAAATGGGGGGGTCACATCAGAGGAAGCACAGAAGTGCCGAGCACACAGAACTCGTGTGGAGTCGGCTGTGGTCCGGAGGAATGCAGCCCCTCGTGAGGACTTCGGGATGCTCCCTCACCGAAGTCAAGCAGAGAGAAAGGGCAGACAGCACCTTTGTGCAGCCACACGATGGAAACACGAACCGGGACTGAGTGTCCCACACGTCACTGAGGATTGTTGACAGAACCAGAACGGAGTGGGCCTGGGGACAGCTCCCCAGGAACATGCTGCACACTGCAATTCCCTTTAAACCAAGCACGGGGCATCCTCCAAGAAAGCACACAGCAAATGTGCACTCCTGGATACAGGAAGGCCTCATAAACCACAAACTGGGCACACATCCTCACTTAGTATTGCAATGAGATGGGGCAAGCAGCCCTGAGAGCAGAGAAATCACAGCTACGCGGGGAAGCAAGGTGTAGAGAGGGAAAGAAATCTGTTACGGCACCAACACGGGTCACGTGGGAACTGAGGGGTCCTAACAGGTCCCTGCTCAAAAACAGTATGAAAATAAAAGAGCTTTCCCTCTGAATGACACCAAACACCAAGGTTCCTCAATATCAGCCAAATTCTCCCACTGCATTAAGTTTTCGCTTGCTCAAAGCTTAGAGAAATAGAAAGAAAGTCTTAAAACGTGCTCTGAAGATTAAATGAATTCACAGTCAGGGCAATCACTGAGGATCACCCCACGAGTGTCCTCACTGAACCAGGGAACCATCAGCTGGACCTCCCCATCAACCACCGACTGAGCGAGGATGCTTTCAGGCCACCAGGATCCCATCTGCCGAGGAGCTACAAACCAACGTGCCTTCCGTGGTGCACCCAACACAAGCAGGGCTGCAGCGTGGGCTGGGCAGCAAGGGGGCTGCAGGCAAACCACTGCCACCAAGTGCACATTTGATGGACTGATTAAGGTTGAGAAAGAGCATTAGGAACATCAAGTCCAACCCATTCCCGTGTCAGCTGTCACCCCTAAGTTCCCTGAAACATCTCCCCTGCCTAATGTTATCAGGCTCTGCAAGAAGGATCTGTAGTTTTTTGGGTCATTTAAAAATGCATCAGACACAACAACAGCACTGCTCGTGGCACAGGGAAAATGATCACCGTCCCCAGAGCTCATGGGCACATGAAGCAGGTGAAACCCCAGGGAGAAGGAAGGGAGCTGAGAAGCAGTACTCATCCCTCGGGATGTTCTCCATTCATACATCACACCCAGAGAGCTCAGATGTCATCCCTGTTTTATCCAGCAAATGGCTGAAGTGCACCTCTTGAATTCATGCACTTGAAGGACAATCATTTGCACCTTCCCCATCAGAAAAGTGGGGAAGGAGAGGTTATTCCCCGCTCTCAGGTTATTGTGGCTGTTGGCATTTTGGCCAGGAGGGTTATTTTTCTTGTGTTACGCTGTGCTTCGGCTCTGTGATGAAAACAGCAGTGATAACACAGTGATGTTTCAGCTGTTGCTGAGCAGTGCTGCACAGAGCTAAGGACGCTGTGTGCTGTGCTGCAGCGAAGGGCTGGGGGGGGGAAAGGGGGGCACTGGGAAGAGACAGCACCAGGACCCCAACCCAAACGGACATCCCGTACCCTCCGGTACTGTGCTCAGCAATAAAACATAGGGGTAACAATCCAGGAGGGGGCAGATGTTCAGAGTGATGGTGTCTTCCCATGGGATGAGCCCTGGATGTGGCTGCACACAGGACATGGTGAATGAATTCCCAGTGGTGCTTTGCTGGCACACACAGCTTTGGCTTTACCCCAACCCAGGAGCAACTTCAGCTTGCTGGTTCCCTCCCACCCACTGCAGCCACACGGTGCTGAGCTGCTGGGAGGACCACAGCCCCCCCAGCTCCAGAACAGCCCGTGAGCTCATCTGCCACGTGCAGCCTACAGAAAGCTACTGTAGCTCAAGAGGAACTGCTGTGCATCACCCAAAAGTGATGTGGGGGTTTTGATGCATCATCTGGAAAACACTATGGTGTTTAATAACATTTGTAACCGCAATTCATTTCACATTCAGGTAAATAATAATAATTAAGACTCAGCATCCCACGGCCCCTGCTGTCAGAGGGAAGTCCCAAACCATCTCCAAGTGATTCCCCTGGCATTACCTGAGGAACAAGCCCTTAAATCCAAGGCTGTCCCCCACAGAGACCCCCGAGTGGCACAGGACATGGGGACCCCTGGGACTTGCTCTGGAACTCCAGGAGCAGCGGTAGTCACCCCACACCATGAGGGGACCCAAACCCAAGGACAACCTCCAGCCCAGGGCCCACTGAGCCCAATTCTTAAGGTAAAGTGAAGCCTGATGCCAAACCTATGGTAGAATTGCATTACCTATCTTACACTTTTGCTTATAGCTGCTTCTCCAATCCCACAATCAGAACTTGATCTTGTGGCTTTGATAGCATAAACCTCATCTCCATGTTGAGCTTTTCCGTACTCCGAAATGTCCCCAAGTCAATCTGACAGTTAAAAAGAGCCATTTCTTCCAGAGACAGAGGCCTCAGGTTGTAGACCATCTCGGGAACTGTTGGAAGAGACCCCAGAGCTCCTCCTGCCCACCCCACCATGGGCTGGGTGCTCCCCCAGGTCAGGCTGCTCAGGGTCCCATCCACAGCCTCAGATACCTCCAGGGATGGAGCACCCACAGCTCTGGGCAGCAGTGCCAATGCATTAACAGCTGCTGATCAACCTGTTCCAGTCATCAGCTCTGGCTGAGCCTATGATTTTTTGCTGTACTGCTTTTAACTTCACACCTGGGAGGGGGCTGGGCACACTGCAGGATCAGTGCCCTGTTTGGAGGAGAGTCCCTACACCCAGAAGGAGATCTCTGGGTTGCATTTATTGTACCAGGGGTCGCTGAGGATACTCCTCCCTGCAGCTGACTGCAGAGAAGCACTGCACCCCAAGGCCATCGAGGTGATGTGCACCCACGTGTGCCACCTCCAGCTCAGCTAGCCCATCACATCACAGCACTGCTGGACTGGTCCCTGTGTCCTTCACAGCCAAATCCAGGCACCAGGACGACACACTCCTCCTCAACAGCCACAGCAGATCCCCTGCAGAAGGGAGCGACGTGACTGCCTCTTCCAGGCACTAATCCTGCTGGAAGCAAGGGAAAAAGAAAACCCTGATGAACCAGCAAGAAGGAGCTTCATTTATGTCTCTTCTCCAGATCCCTTCCTGAGATGCTAATGCTCCACTCTCCAAAGGCTGCGACGCTGACACCATTTGGAACAGACCCAAATCCCATGCTGTATTTCCCACTGCTCTTGTCCATACATTACAAGTCCGCTAACACTTCCCAGTGGAAAACTCCCCATCCTATACTTTGTACTCACAACTTCCCAACTGGTCCCTGGTGGAAGGGAGCTCGTTCTGCTCCTCAAAGCCTTCTGTTCCTGTGCTGTTATGCTTGGCTCCTCACTCACAGTGCTCCTGTTTTAAGATTTGATATTTCATGAGGGCTGGGAGGACTGAAATTTCAGCTTGTCTGGCGGCAAGCTGAACACAGATTTTAACATATCAGCAAACTGAGTCTATTCCAACAGAAGGCAAACTTTAAAGTTCTCCACATTCCACCAGTTGGTCTGCGAGGACGTTACACATGACAACATCAAAAGCCTTCCTCAAGTCAAGAGCAACCACCTCCCCCTGCTGTCCCCCCATCCTGCAGGCAGGCACCTCCAGCACAGCCCTACTGACTCTGTCAAGCAAGACTTCCCCTCCACAGACCCAGGTTGGTTGGTGCTCCCAGCCACCTCCCCACCCCTCCAGGGCTCGGTGCTCCATCAGCTCCCAGGGAGGGGGTGGCAGCAGCAGCCTGCAGCTCCTCACAGCCCCTCCTTTCCTCCTGCAGACAGCACTGGCATCTCCTTTCCTCCAGCAGCCAGGATATCTCCCTACCACTGCCATTCACCTTCCAGGGATCATTGAGAGTGCTCCTGCAGTGCTGTCAGCCTCCCTCACTGCTCGTGGGCACATCTCATCAGGCCTCATAGACTCACACCTTGGGTTTGTTTTAATATTTCCCATCCAGTCCCTCCACTGCAGGTACACCTGTGCTGCCATGGACTGTCCCACTGGTTCCAGGAGCTGGAGGTCACTGGGATTGGTGAGCACAGCACCTCAGCCTCACTCCGCTCATTCACACTCTTCCTCCTGTACAAACACACAACTAAGGAATGGTGGGAAGAGAGCACAAGCTCTGAGCTGGGATTGTTCAGGGAGCTCTGAGGCTGCAGCAGCTCACTGTGGGCACAAGGACAGCACCTGGAACTGGGAGCTCAGGTTGAACTGCACTTCAGAGGGGCCCAACTTGAAAAAAAAAGAAAAGTTTTTTAGGTTGAAGGCGGTGAAGCACTGCACACATTGCCCAGAGAGGCGGTGCTGCCCCAGTCCCACAGACACCCACGCTCAGGGGACAGAGCTCTGAGCACTGATGGAGCTGTGGGTGTCCATGCTCACTGCAGAGAGTGGGACCTGATGGCCTTTAGAAGCCCCCCTCCAACCCAAACCACCCTGCGATCCTACCAAGGTCCCCCTCCCTCCAACCCAAACCACCCTGCGATCCTACCAAGGTCCCCCTCCCCCTCCCACCCCAACCACACTGTGACTCTATGAAACGTGGAAGTCACTTCTACCAGTCTGTCCCAGCACTCAAAATCCTGCCTCATTTTCTTCTTCCAAATCCCATCCTTATCTTCTGGTGCTATGCTCAGAGATCCATCTCTCTTCGACAGCCATCAGCCCCATGGGGCCTTGCACAGAGAGGGCAATACCTTCAGTGCATGGCTGCTGCTGATGGAGAGGAGGAAAAATGCTCCACTGTGGCCCACAAATCGTGGCTGCAAGCTGGGCACTCGCACACCGCCTTCAGCTCTGAAGGTCACCGGTAATTTGAATTGCTATAAACATGGTAATGAGGAACGCCACGCCGTGCTGGGATGTGCACGCGAAATACTTAAATACACTTCGGAGAAATTAACAAACCAGATGACATTGTGGGGATAAAACCTTTAGGAAAAGAAGCTGTAACCAATGCATACTGAGTCCCAGGCCCCAGAGAGGTCTCAGTGCCTCCAGCCACTGCTGAGCCCTCTTGCTGTGCCCCGTTGCCGCTCGCAGGACGCCCCAGCTCTGCAGTTTGCCCCAGGATTGCTTGGGGCCTGGCAGGAAGACCCGGCTGCTGCAGTTGGATCTGCTTGGCTTCCTGACTGCCACCCCTGGGAGCTCCTTCACTGGGTCTCCCTCCACACGCAGACATACCTGCCTTTCCCCTAAGGCAGAAATTCACCTTCCGTCTGTTCTGCCATGAACCTGACCCTGCTGTCCTCACCTCACATCCCTACTCATCTCCAAAGACACCTCTCAGACCACTACACACTGCGCTGTGTCTGCACACCTCTCCCCAGCACAACCTCCGCAGTGCTCTTTGGGTCTTCTGGAAAACGCCCTGGAATGGCCCTTACAGATGGCAAAGCACACAGCCTGACCAAGAACTGCTCCGTGTTTATTCCACTCTTCTCCACTCCATTACACCCTTGAGGGGTAAGTTTAAACAGCTCAGCAAGGTCAGCTCCTTCAGAAGACCTCCCTGCACCCCTCGCTCTTGCACTGCCCAGCCATGCAGCACGCAGACCTGCAGCTCCATGCCCTGCCTGCAGAACAAGGGAGGATTCCAAATCGACAGAGCCCAAATGCTCCCAAGGAACTTCCTCCACATGAGCAACCCACATCACAGGCAGCCAGGAATGCCGAGCTCTAAATTCAGTTTGCTCCCAGCACCTCTGTTCTCCTCTTTAAGCTCCTTTTTTTTTTTTTGTATCCTAAGTTCCAAGAAAAAAAACAACACAAAATCATACCAGAACAATGCAGCGGTGACAGGTTTTCCCTCTGAGTCCCACAGTGTATAGTTAACAGATAAGCAGTTCAAAGTAGTAGTATGATAGTCAGGATGTACACTGAGAAAGATCACCGCGATGGAAGGGAATAACTGAAAACAGATGCAATGCTCACCCATGTCCCAGACTCACAGTAGGAAAACTCCAAAGGGAGCAATATCCAGAAAGAGATCCTTCCCCCGTGGTGGTCAGCTCTTAAATGTGGTCTGGGAGAGATGGAGCCAGGCTCCGCCCCTTCCAGTCACACAGGTGCATGAGGTCTATAGGAGAGATGGAGCCAGGCTCCGCCCCTTCCAGTCACACAGGTGCACTGCCTTCACCTGTGCTCCCGTGGCTGACTCAGTGCTCAGCTCAGGTGATCCATCAGTGCTTCAGGCCATGATCCAGCAGTTCCCATACACACAGGTATGCACACAGCTCCATCAGGTGCTCAGAACCCCATGCCCCATCTGCAGGATGGTGCAGCATCACCTTCCTGTGCATCCTGTGCAGTGCCTCACTGTCCTCATCATGAAGAGCTTGCTCCTTATATCCAGTCTAAATCGCTCATCTTTACACCCCTTTCCATTCTTTTTGTGGCCCTCCTCTGGATGCACTCCAACAGCTCTGTGTCCCTCCTGTGCTGAGCACTCCCACGTGGATGCAGTGCTCCAGGTGAGGTCTCCCAGCGCAGAGCAGAGGGGCAGCTCCCCTCCCTCACCCTGCTGGCTGCTCTGGATGCACTCAGGCTGTGTTTGGTTCTCTGGGCTGTGAAGGTACAGTGCTGGGAGAGGTGCTGCCCTCCACCAGCACCCCCAGGGCCCTTTCATCAGCTCTGGGTTCCATCCTTCCATCCCTCAGCTTGTACTGATGCTCTTGTCTAAGGCCACTTCTGCCAACAGAGAAGAGAGCAGGGAAGGTGCCTCGAGAGCTCTCCCCCCATGGCGGTGGAGTCACAGATTCCTGTGGCAGCTGTCCAAGGTCACAACCAGGGACCTCTCAACACCTACAGCAGCTTTTGAAGCATGCCTGTTGATTTATGACTCCTGTTCCTAGACAGAGATGCAAGATGGATGTGTAACAGAGCTGCTGACCGGCTCCACGCGCACTGCAGCCCTCGCGTCAGGAGGTCCCATTGGCACTCTCTCCATTTGTCATCTCAGAGTTAATGGCACAGGATCAGAAATTCATAACATACTGCAGCTGCCACCTACATCAGCACATTAAAATCCATCAAATGTGTGTGAGCACTGTACGCAGTCGCAGCCCTGCAAAGCCTCTGGTGGGGGAGAAGATGAAAGGACTCTGCATTCGAGCTCAACCTTCCAGCTGGGTTCTGCTGCCAGGGACAAGCTAAGGCACGGAGACAAAGAGCTGCTCGGAGGACAGAAGGATAGCCCCACAGGCTCTGCCCCACAACCTGCAGCACCCTTCATTTGTTTTTAGGAGGCCCCTCAGCCCTGTACTTACCCAGAGCCCCACAGCCCAGCCCAGGGGCTCTGATGACACGAGTTTACTTTCAGCCCCCTGGGAGGGGGAAAACACACCAGACGTCACATGCCATGCACTCAGCTACAGCCAAGGGACAAGGCTGCTGTGCTGGTTTTATCTATGAGCTGCTCCCTGGAAGTTGATGCAGAATCTGACCAAGGGACTCCCAAAGCTAGTGTTTGAAGAACCCAGTGGCACAGCCCCAGGACACACACTGATGCTCTGAGCATGGTACCCCTCAGACACACTCACAGCCCACACCAGGGCCGAACCCCCGGCCCCAACTGCGGGGTTGGGCTTGGGGTGTCCAGGGGAGCTTCCAAACCCAATGGTTCTGGAGCTCTGTGGCAAACAGGGCACCTACAGTTCAGATGAGCAGCCCCTCAGCATGGATGCAACCTGGCTGCATTGCTACAGTCACATTCCAGTTTATATCCAGCTCTACCACAGCACAACCGGTCAAACCCATTACAAGCAAAGGCAAACTCCAAAAGGTTGCAAAGTGAGAAGAAGTGGAGCAGGTGACCCGATGTGACTCCATGCCTAGATGCACAGTGCACCACAGAAATGGCACCATTACATTATGCTCTTGTAATCCAACATTAACCCAAGAGGAAATTAGTGCTTCTGTCGTACCCAGGTCTCCAGGCAGTTTTATCTCCAGACTACTTCCCTGCAAACAGCACCTTGCAGAACGCTGCGTGCCAGTGATCTGATCCCTCTGGACATTACCCCAGGGCTGTGCACTGCTCCAGGCCACCGGGAGAGGACACGGTCTCTTGACTGCACTTCTTCTCCATCATTTTCCTTCCTCAGCCACTTGTATGGGGGAGCAGTGAACAGGGAGGCTGCCAGCACCATGCCAACAGCACAGCTCTGCTCAGCATCAGCTCCAAATTACAGACGCTAACTGACCCATTTTTTGGCCAAGTCCCCCATGCAGACAGCAGCACTGTGCTGTGACCTTCAGTCCCTTTCAGAGCTCATCAGGCTCTGCATTTCTTGCTATTACTGTTTTCCCACAGTAGGAAAGATTTCTCCTTCTTTCCACTTAATTTGCCTGAGGCCATCCCGAGCCACAGTCCAAACTGGAGGTCAGCCAGCCAGCGTGAGGCTTCACACAGCTCTAAGTCCTTCACCTGAGCCCTGGCAGCTCTTGGCTCAAACACCTGAGCACTGCTCAGGGCCATGCCCGCAGCCCACTGAGCTGGAATACATCTGTGTGTTCCAGCTGCACCCTCCCAGGTGCACAACTATGGCACATTGAGTACCCAAGACTCAGGAGCCCAGGCTGAACCAACATTAGTAATGCCCTCCTGCAGAAGGAGCCCAGTGGCCGAGCCCTGCACACAGGTTTGTGAGTGCCAGAGCTGGGAAGATGCAGCCTCCAGCACCTGCACAACCAGGCCACCATCTTCCCATCTCCCAGAGCCTGGGGATTCTCAAACCCCATCACCTGATGAAGTTCACAGATCCCTGAGGGGTCAGGTTCTAAGAAATGCACGATGTTTCCGAGTCAGTGAGCCCCTGGCATATGCCACCAGATCCCATCTTCTCATTTGTACAGCTGCTTTGTTAGGACATTTAAATGCAAAGGTAAAAGTTGGTTTTAAATGCCTCAGCAAACAATAAATGGACTGCATACAATCCACGGGGCAGACATTGCAGGTTCCCCTCATCACAACAGACTTTGCTCAGCTTTACTGATACAGAGGAGAGGCACAAGTTGGTAGTTACCATAAGGGGATTGGGAAAGGAGCAATGATCGCTGGGCACCATGGTGCACCAGGAATGACAGTGTGTCCACCCTTGTGGCCTTTGTGAGACACAACTCATGCAGCCAGGACCTGCATGCAACGTGGGAATGAAACCCTCCTGTCAGGAATGGATGCAGACCCCTTCCACCCCCATGAGCATCCACCAGCGCACACCTGGGCTCACCCAGACCTCAGAACAACCCCAGCTACACCAGGATGCCCCGATTGGGGCACCTGTTTTAGGGGTGTGCATCATTAGACAACAAAAAGGATGTCCCTCAGCACCTACTCGTGCCATTCACCAGCACTCACATCAACAGCTTGTGATTTTTTCAATGTTATTAAATGCTAACGTTCAGCTTTTAGGCAGACTGCCCAGCGCAGGCACAGCAGTGAGGGGCAGTTCCCAAATGGCACCTTCTGCCCCCCAATGGCTATGGGGCTGTGGGTGCCTCGGACGAACAGAGGCACTGCCAGGTCCAAGAGAGATCTGAGGTAGCACAGAGCTCAGATATAGCAGAGATGAGATCATTATGGGATGAATCAGGACACGACCTGAAGAGCACAGAGGAGGAACTGGCACAGCACAAGGAATGCACGGTTTGCCCACACCATCTGCCTCCAGCACTGCTGCACCTTCCCTGGCACCTTCAGGTGCAAGCAGGTAAAAGCAATTAAGCACAAGGTCTGGGGACCTGAAAAGTGTCCAGGAGCAGATGGGATCCACCTGAGTGCCTGATGGGAAGGGCAAAGCCTGCACGGAAGATACGGAACAGCCCTGCACAGTCCTGCAGCGCAACACGTGGCCCACCAGAAGATGAGCCACAGGCTGAGCATGCTCCCTCCCCTGGAGCATCTCTGCTGTGTTTCATGTCACACTCACCAGCCCGCAGCTCCCAGTGCTGCTGCAGCTCTCCTGCAGCCACAGCCTGGTCCTTGCCCTCAGCTCACACTCAGAGGTCAGAGCCCAGCAGAGCTGCAGCCAAAGCTGATGCAGAAGTGCATCACATTTTGCAGCTTCCTTCATGCCACAGCTCTACCCCTCACCTGCAGCGTCCCAGGCAGCCTTTCCCCACCTACTGCTGCTTTGCCTGAGCTTCTTGAAGGCGAGAGGTACTTCTGCAGTGAGTCTCTGTACAACAGAACATGAGGGCCGTGCACGGGAGCCTGCGAGCGCAGCTGCAGCGGATGCTGCATGTGAACAGCTCGTGAGCACAGGCTCACAGCTCTGCCACCACATTCCTGCTCCGAGCTGTTCCAGCCCTTCAGCCTCCAGCTGCTAAGCTGATTTTTATAATCATCTTGCTTTTAATACAGTCATTATACAGTCATTATGCCTTTAATTAAGCATTTATTGTAAAAAATAGTGCCAATCAAAGTCAGCAGGTTGGAATAGGAAAGGAAGGGAATTAATGTATTCCCAAAATGTTAATGAGGACTTCTCAGCCTGAATAGAGCTTCAGGATCCGGTATCCAATGAGCAGATTCCAAATGGGATATGTAAAGCTTGAGCGGAGCGGCCCTGATCCAGATGATCCGAACTGGAAGGGGACCAAAGCAGTTCTCTGATGCCCACACCACTCCTCCTCCCCTCCCACTATGGGGGGATCAGACCCAGCCACTCTCAGCAGCAGTACTGCAATCCCAAGGGGCCCGAACTGACCCCATGCCCCTCCCACAGACACTTATGGGGGAGGAAGGGCCACACTGAGCCCTTCAGGTTTCAGAGCCTTGGTTCCCTGCTACCAGAAGCTGCCTGTGGGGCAGGAGGTCCCAACAGGGACATCTCAGGACTAGGGCTCACATCCTTCCTGGAACCCACGAGTCACTCTGCAAGCCACCACGAGCCACGTCCCATTGTGCAGACCTGCAGCATCTGCCCTATTGACCGCTTCCCTGGTGCAGGGGTTGATGTCTGCCTGATGCCCGCAGCTCCCTGGTGCCCAGGGCAGCCCCAGCAGGGCACCAACAGCGGAGCTCGCTGCTGAATCCTCCTGCTCACACGCTGCTCCTGCTACAAGCACAGGTATAGGAGTAGCTGCACCAACATGTGTGACCATACTCCTCACCAAGCATTGCAAAAAGCACTATCAGGAGCAACAGATGTGAAAGGCAGTAAACCCAACCCTCAGTGACTTCAGCAGAGATGAAGGGAGCGCTCCTTCCCATGCACAAAAGGGCAGCACACATCCAGGAGCCCCGGCTCCCCCAGTGCTGATGCTCAACGATGCAGCAGAACCCCTCGCACCTGCAAATCCCCCTCCCTGGTGCAGCCAGGACAAAGCTGGAGTTTTCACAAAAACCCATCCAGATCTTGTGGGGCCCGTGCTCCCCTGAGACCAGCAGCCCCTCAGGGTGCAGAACACCCAGGGACCGCTGCAAGGTGCCTGCAGGTCTGTGTGTGGATCCCAGCCATATGGGAGTGGGGCAAGGTGCCCCTGGGAGCACACCAGCGAAGAGCAAGGTACCAATGCTGCTCCTAAAGCTTGCTCCATGCAAATGGGCACCAAATTCAGCACAGGCAGATGTGCCACTGCTGCATACGAGGCAGTAACGCTGTGCCGGTGATAGAGGGCTCTGCCCTGCTGCTCCCAAAATGGGAATCAGGTTTTGATTTGGATCCTTCTCCGAGAACAGCTCAACAAATGACAGCAACAAAAAGCCACCACAGTGATAAGGAAAGTGCCTTAAACACCAAGTACCTTCAGCTCCTTTAGCTCAAAGGGGGCACAAGACAGCTTGAGGACAAGGACGGCTCTGCATCTTCTGCTTCTGAGTGAGCACTCCAAGCTCCCCACAAAGCAGGAGAACACAGCACCGCTCAAATCACAGAATGGCTTGGGTTGGAAGGGACCCAAAGATCACAGAGTTCCACCCCCTGGCACAGGCAGGGCCACCAACCTTCAGATCTGGTCCTGGACCAGGTTGCCCAGGGCCCCATCCAAGCTGGTCGTGAACACCCCCAGGGATGGAGCACCCACAGCCTCTGCAGGTAGGATGTTCCAGCACCTCACCACTCTCTCTGTGAAGGACTTCCCCCGACATCCAATCTAAACCTTCCCTCCTTGAGCTTAAAACCTATCCCCCTCGTCATATCACCATCTACCCAAGTAAAAAGTTGATTTCTCTCCTGTTTACAATCCCCACTTAAATACTGGAAGGCTGACGGAGTTCTTCCCCCAGCCTGTATCTGTATCTGGGATTACTCTGACCCAAGTGCAACACCTTGTGCTCAGCTGTATTGAACCTCATTAGGCTCAAAAGGTGAGTCTGTCAAGATGCCTCTGGATGTCATCCCTTCCTTCTAATGTATTAGCTCTACTGCTCAGCTTGGTGTCATCTGCAAACTTGCTGAGGCTGCACATGAGTCCATCACCAATGTCATCGATGAAGACGTTGAAGAGCACTGGTCCCAGGACAACCCCTGGGGGACACCACTCGTCACCAGCCTCCACCTGGACATAGTGCCATTCACCACAGTCCTCTGCCTACAGCCTTCCAACCAATTCTTTATGCAGCAAATAGTCCATCCCTCATATCCATCTTTCTCCAATTCTGAGATAAAAGAGACCTGAAGACTTGAATCCAAAGACTCCAGTCATGCCAAAGTAGCCTTGCTACACCACGTGCTCCAAGTGAGTATGGTGGGGATGGGTTGACAGTTGGAATAGATGACCTCAGTGAACTTCTCCAACCTTAGTGATTCCATTAACCGGAAGAGCTCTGAGCACATGCTGCCTTCACACAGGTGGGCCATGAGCTCCCCAACCTGTGCTCACCATGGCATCCCATCACATGTGCTCACAAGAGAAGGGAAAGCCCTAAGAGAAAGGGCAAACTGGATAAAAGCAGGTCAGGAGAAGCAGCCCTAGGAAATGAGGGTCAGAACAGGAAGATCTTTAGGGCCTCTTCCAACCCAACCATTCTGTGATCCTATGAAGTGCAACCAGCAACAACAATCCCATCACAGCCACCCTCAAGCACCTCTTGTTTGCGTGCTCAGCACCCTTCCACTTCAACCTGACACAACACACAGAAGTCACAGAATTGTTAGTGTTGGAAAAGACCTTTGAGATCACTCAGTCCAATCCCAACCCACCCCCACTATGCCCCAAGTGCCACATCTCCATGGTTCCAGAGCATCCTCTAGGGACAGGGACTCCCCCACCTCCTCGGATCTTTCCTGGTGCTTTCTGTGCCCAAAATGAAGACACATGACCAAGAGATAGATTTTGGGGAGCCGCAGATGCACATAGAAGGGCAGGAATACAACCATCACACAGCTATCAAAGCAGAACTTCATCTAATCCACTCCCCTTCCTGAGAAACAAATGGCAAGGCTCCTCCCCATGAAGCAGAACAGCATCCCTTGTTTTAGGGAGCACTTCCCAAAGTAGCACTGCTGGCTGATGAGGGGAGGGGTTGTCTCTGCACTACACAGTTCCACCTTGAGCACTGTGTGCAAGCTGAGTGCCACAGTGNGTAACGCTGTGCCGGTGATAGAGGGCTCTGCCCTGCTGCTCCCAAAATGGGAATCAGGTTTTGATTTGGATCCTTCTCCGAGAACAGCTCAACAAATGACAGCAACAAAAAGCCACCACAGTGATAAGGAAAGTGCCTTAAACACCAAGTACCTTCAGCTCCTTTAGCTCAAAGGGGGCACAAGACAGCTTGAGGACAAGGACGGCTCTGCATCTTCTGCTTCTGAGTGAGCACTCCAAGCTCCCCACAAAGCAGGAGAACACAGCACCGCTCAAATCACAGAATGGCTTGGGTTGGAAGGGACCCAAAGATCACAGAGTTCCACCCCCTGGCACAGGCAGGGCCACCAACCTTCAGATCTGGTCCTGGACCAGGTTGCCCAGGGCCCCATCCAAGCTGGTCGTGAACACCCCCAGGGATGGAGCACCCACAGCCTCTGCAGGTAGGATGTTCCAGCACCTCACCACTCTCTCTGTGAAGGACTTCCCCCGACATCCAATCTAAACCTTCCCTCCTTGAGCTTAAAACCTATCCCCCTCGTCATATCACCATCTACCCAAGTAAAAAGTTGATTTCTCTCCTGTTTACAATCCCCACTTAAATACTGGAAGGCTGACGGAGTTCTTCCCCCAGCCTGTATCTGTATCTGGGATTACTCTGACCCAAGTGCAACACCTTGTGCTCAGCTGTATTGAACCTCATTAGGCTCAAAAGGTGAGTCTGTCAAGATGCCTCTGGATGTCATCCCTTCCTTCTAATGTATTAGCTCTACTGCTCAGCTTGGTGTCATCTGCAAACTTGCTGAGGCTGCACATGAGTCCATCACCAATGTCATCGATGAAGACGTTGAAGAGCACTGGTCCCAGGACAACCCCTGGGGGACACCACTCGTCACCAGCCTCCACCTGGCCATAGTGCCATTCACCACAGTCCTCTGCCTACAGCCTTCCAACCAATTCTTTATGCAGCAAATAGTCCATCCCTCATATCCATCTTTCTCCAATTCTGAGATAAAAGAGACCTGAAGACTTGAATCCAAAGACTCCAGTCATGCCAAAGTAGCCTTGCTACACCACATGCTCCAAGTGAGTATGGTGGGGATGGGTTGACAGTTGGAATAGATGACCTCAGTGAACTTCTCCAACCTTAGTGATTCCATTAACCGGAAGAGCTCTGAGCACATGCTGCCTTCACACAGGTGGGCCATGAGCTCCCCAACCTGTGCTCACCATGGCATCCCATCACATGTGCTCACAAGAGAAGGGAAAGCCCTAAGAGAAAGGGCAAACTGGATAAAAGCAGGTCAGGAGAAGCAGCCCTAGGAAATGAGGGTCAGAACAGGAAGATCTTTAGGGCCTCTTCCAACCCAACCATTCTGTGATCCTATGAAGTGCAACCAGCAACAACAATCCCATCACAGCCACCCTCAAGCACCTCTTGTTTGCGTGCTCAGCACCCTTCCACTTCAACCTGACACAACACACAGAAGTCACAGAATTGTTAGTGTTGGAAAAGACCTTTGAGATCACTCAGTCCAATCCCAACCCACCCCCACTATGCCCCAAGTGCCACATCTCCGTGGTTCCAGAGCATCCTCTAGGGACAGGGACTCCCCCACCTCCTCGGATCTTTCCTGGTGCTTTCTGTGCCCAAAATGAAGACACATGACCAAGAGATAGATTTTGGGGAGCCGCAGATGCACATAGAAGGGCAGGAATACAACCATCACACAGCTATCAAAGCAGAACTTCATCTAATCCACTCCCCTTCCTGAGAAACAAATGGCAAGGCTCCTCCCCATGAAGCAGAACAGCATCCCTTGTTTTAGGGAGCACTTCCCAAAGTAGCACTGCTGGCTGATGAGGGGAGGGGTTGTCTCTGCACTACACAGTTCCACCTTGAGCACTGTGTGCAAGCTGAGTGCCACCAGTGCCAGAAGGACACAGAACTACTTGGGAGCAGCCAAAGAAGGACTACAGAGATGGAGAGGGGTCTGAGGCACAACACCGTGAGGGGCATCTGAGGGCCTTTGGTTTGTATAGCCAGGCACTTCAAAGAGTACTTATACAGATGAATAATTAACACTCCAAAATCTATGGCAGTAAGGATGCATAACTAGAAAGATTATCACAGCAGAAGAGAATAATTGAAAATAGATGGAATGCTCACCTGTGTCCCAGGCTCACAGTGGAAAAGCTCCAAAGGGAGTGATCTCCAAAAAGAGACCCCTCCCCAGTGGTGGTCAGCTCTTAAATGGGGTCTGGGAGAGATGGAGCCAGGCTCCGCCCCTTCCGGTCACACAGGTGCACTGCCTTCACCTGTGCTCCCGTGGCTGACTCAGTGCTCAGCTCAGGTGATCCATCAGGGCTTCAGGCCGTGATCCAGCAGTTCCCATACAGGGCCAGAGCAGAGGAGGCTGAGTGGGAGGATTTGTGGTGGCCCTATAGCCCCTCGTAGGGAGTGGAGGGGCATTGCTGAGCTCTGCTCTCTTGTGCCAGAGACGAGGACTGATGGAACCACATGGAGCTGTGTCCAGGGAGGGTCAGGGAATGGTTCTGCCTCGGAGGGTGGTGGGCGCAGCACAGTCTCCCTGCGCAGTGAGCACTGCTCAGGGAGTGCTGGGACATCGCTCTCAGCCATGTGGGGTTTGGGCGGTGCTGTGTGGGGCCAGGGGCTGGACTCAGTGATCCCTGTGGATCCCCTTTGGGATGTTCTGTGATCCTGTTGTCTGCAGATGGCAGACAACACCATGTCCATGGCTCCACAAAACATCTCTGACGGCTTCTGAGCAGGACCAGCAGCACCAACCCAGCAGTCCCAGCCTGGTGTCCTCTGATCTCCCTGCAACATGCAGCTAAAGGGTTCCAGCGCCCACACTGAGCTCCATCCATAGAGGACATGTCACCAGGAATTAACCACTGTCAGCAGGAAACGGGAGCCAGGGCTCAGCTCAGTTCTGTGCTGACTGAAGCATTCGTAACTCTGGCAGGGAGTGGGAGAAGCTCCAGGGCAGCTCTCAGTCCGACCTCACCGCTGGGCTCACTAAAAGCTCAGCTGCAAAATCCCAACAGCTGCCTCTTCCTTCATCTCCCACAGATGTCCGCTCCCAGTTTCAGGCCATGCGTGGACCTGGTTGGGATTCACAGCGGGGTACCACCAGGAAGAACCCCATGTTTTGTCCAGGCAGTTTTCCATAGCCCCAAGAATGGGCACACAGTGCACGCAGGGTTTTGTGAGCCCACATTTTCTGAGCACTCAGGAAACTGCTGCATTAATCTTCCCCAGTTACCACCATCTCCACATCCTGCCCATGACTCTGTCCAAACAAGAATGCATGTTTTAGAAAGAAGCATCATACATGCATTTCAGCTCAGGAGTGATGACTGCACCGCTTTCCCCCATTCAGCATCCCAACTGTTCCCTGACTTCGGGGCCAGACCACATCTGAGGGAACCCCCCTCAGCCTTGTGAGCTCCTCCAGCAGTTGGATATCCTCAGAGTCAGAAAAAAGAATACCTAACACACGGAACAGAACACTCAGCCCTCATCATCTGACACTTCAATTTCAGCTTCTCCCATCCTGTTCCATTTTGTTTGCCCCTGCTACAAGCTGCCTCCTCCCACACAGCATCACAAACTCCCCAGTGCTGCAGTCCTGCAGTGCACGAGTGGAGCCCTGAGCCCTGACATCTGCACAGGGCTCTCAAGGGCACCTGGGAGGGAGGACCTCCAGGTCTGGGAGGGAAATACCAAGGGAAGGTGTTCTCTGCTCTGTAGAGGTGAAGGCATTTCCAAATGCAACAGAGGCAGCACTACAGACTTCGGGCTTTCTTCTGTCCGATTCTCTCTCTCTCTCTTTTTTTTTTTTTTGCTGGTATATACACAGAATAAATGTAACATATTCAATATAAATAACATAGACATAACATGTGCTCTGTTTCCAAGCACAAGAATGGAAGGAGGACCACATGCACAGTGCCACTCAGGTCCCATAAGGTGTGCAGATGGTTGGTGACAAGGGACCACAACAGAGCAGGAACCAGCACCATCCTTCTCCAGCACAGAGAGCAGGGAGAACAGCATCCCAGCTGCTCGTGTGCCGCCCTCCTGGCCAGGTGACACCAATTAACTCATTAACTGCTCCTGTAGAGCAGAGCAGCCCTGGGGCCCCTGCCCGTCCCAGCTGCTGTGCTGGCAGCTTTAACCCTGGTACCTCTGCTGCGGGAGCGCTGCTGGGTTCAGGGACCACAGCCCAGCAGTCCCTGGACAGGAGCCCTATGGCCCCGTGATCACATGCCGACAGCAGCCCCACCGTGGCACATCCCACTTTCCTTCCCAGCACGAAGCACTTTGCTTTTTGCCTCATTACTGCCTCTGCACACTCGGCTGTCCCATTTGCAGCCCTCTGGTGGGCTGACACAGAGAGGAGCAGGAGCTGCGTGCTTTGCTCTGGGGTTTCAGGCTCTCGGGGCATCAACAGCAATGCTGGTGCAAAGGAATCAGCATTGGTGCACGTCCTGAACAGCAGCAGCATGTGTCCATAGCAGCATCAGCACACGTCCTCAGCTCCTGGACATGGACAAGCAGGTGGAGAGCTCTGCCTCCTCCAGCTGACACTGACAGCAGCGTGCTGCCCGCAGAGAGCACGCACAGCCACGCACCAGCAGCAAAGAGCTCGAGGAGCAATAGGAGCACTGTGCCAAGCTGCATCACACTGCTTGCTCATCCCCCCCTGCTGCTTGCTCATCACCCCCCCAGCCCATGCCAGGAGGAACGCTGCCAGAGCCCCGGGGCTGGGAAACCCCCACTGCTGCAATGAGCTCTGCTGTGCAAACAGCACTCGAGCAGTAAAGAGCCTCATCACGGAATGGGCAGACAGCATCTCGGGGGCTCCCACGGCCTGATGGGATTTTCTCAGCCCTCGTTGCGTGAGCCCCACTCAGAAGAATGTTTCGGGATCAGACACTTTATGTAGAGACTGGCAACAGCAGTGCTAGTGTAGTGCTGAGCTGAGAGCCTCTGGGCCAAGAGACAGAGGGATCAGGAACTTCCCAGCTCTGCTCCAAAGCTGTAGAGAGGAAATCCCCAACTGGAGAACACTCGGTGGCTCCGAGGAAGGGGTACGGCCCTGACACAGTGCTCCCACTCAGGAGCAGATGACAGCCCAGCAGTGCTGCCCATGCTTCTCCAGCCCCTGGGGTTCTGGGGCTGTCAGCTCACACCTCCCCCAGCACAGCTCAGGGGAAGGCTGTAAGGAACAGCACAGCTCTCAGTGCCTGCAGCCTCCAGCAGCCAACAGCTCAGCGGACCTCCCCGAGCTGCGCTGCCCAACAGACGCTGCAAACCTCCCGAAATGCACCTTCACCTTTTTTACAGTCCACGCACATCCTTGGCCTCCACAACGCCCTGCAGCAGCAAAGTCTGCACTGCAACACCGCACTGCACAAAAGGGGCTCTCCTCTACCCTCAGGGGGGACCCAGCGTTTCCCCGATCACCTCCCTACCTCCTAATCAGGCCTAAACCCCACACGGGGGTCTTCTTGTGCAGATGCTACAGAATGCCCCTGGCCCACGGACCACTGCCCACCCTGACCACCCTTGTTACCCTGTCTGCACATCACCAATGCTCTTGTATTACCAATACAGCTGCATGTACATCTCAGGGAGAGGGCTCCTGGGGCTGCCTGCTGAGGGCCCATCACAGATTCACCCCAAGCATGCTGATCATTTCTGTTGTAAGAACTAACTTTCTTTGTTGGGTGCAATGCAGCAGCTCCTGGCACCGCGCTGACTTCATAGGCAGCACTGCTGCTTGTCTCCTTATTCACAATCATTATTGACAACGCTACAGAGGAGCTATTACTCCGAGATCTACTATCTGAATGCCAATAGCTAGCTGACTCCCTTTGCTGCCTATGGAGTATTTGGGCAATTCTTCTATTTGCATTTATTACCTCTGAACATTACTGCTGCTCGGCTCAGCACTGCGGTGCTGCCCAGCCCCTCCAGGCTGTGCCCCCCGCAGCTCGCAGCCGCTCTGCCCTGCAGTGCTGGGAGCCATTCTGCTGCTCCTTTTTTCAAAACAAAGATTACCAGATCACACACTTCTGAGCAGCCCACTGACACCTTTGTAGCTTCAAATGCCAAGAGCTCGCAGCTCTCTAATTAGCAACAGACCTCTCCTCCTGCCCAAGAGCTTTGCAGCATGACACTGCACTTCTCACTAACAGAAGTGGAGCACTCTGAAAATTAAACGTCTCCTGTGATCCCAAACACACCGGGTTTGGTACAAACGTACAAAGGACAGAAGCAGAGCACTGTTGGGGCCGCCCGGCTCAACCCATCACCTTCTGCAGCTGTCCCATTTCCTGCAATGGCAGAGTGCAAACCCAGGGGGTGATTTCATCAGTGATCAGAGATCAGTTTGGGTTGGAAGGGCCCTCTAAAGGCCATCAGGTCCCACTCTCTACAGTGAGCATGGATACCCACAGCTCCATCAGTGCTCAGAGCCCCATCCCCTGACTGTGTGTGTCCGCAGGGCCGTGGCAGCACCACCTCTCTGGGCAACCTGTGCAGTGCCCCACTGCCTCACCTTGCTCCTTGCATTCAATCTGAATTCCCCCTTTCCATCCCTCAGACCCTTTTTGTGGCCTTCCCCTGGGTGTGCCCCAACAGGTCGGTGTCTCTCCTGTGCTGAGGACTCCCCATGTGGACGCAGTGCTCCAGGGAAAGCAGCTGTGCCGTGCCAAGGTTGTGCCTCTGCTCTGCAGTGCAGTCAGAGGAAGCGCTCGGTGCTGTTGGCCCAGGGGATTTCTACCAAAGGGTTTCAGAGCTGACACAAAAAACTTAACTCGTGCAGGCAGTAACTGCAGCCAGGGGAGAGGCAGAGAGCAGGGACATGCTCCACATGGGGACAGAGAGCAGGGATGTCCTCTGCCTGGCACCTGCAAGGGGAGGAAGGGGCCACGTGCCTACAGGTCCAAGTTACGGTGGAAACCAGAACACTGTGAGCACTACAATGTCTCATGAAACAAACAGCAGACATCACAGCTCTGCTCAGTCCTTTCAGAAACCTCACACTGATTAATAGCACACTATTTTCTCTTCTGAATTCCGTTACGAGTGGGGCAGCCACAGTGCTGGGACGGATGGAGCTGCGGGGACAGGACCAGCAGTGCCCAGGCACTGGGCTGGGCAGGAGCTGGGCTCTGCTCACTGCTCCTCCCATAGGCTCTGCTCCATCAGCCTGCAATCCAATTTGCTCGAGACAGAAACGCCCACACAAAAGTGAATGAGGGAAGAGAGCAGATGAAAGGAAGGATTCATTTCTGATTAGCGACCGCCCCCACAGCCCATTCCTGCGGAGCCCACAGAGGGATGGGCAGCCCTGGCCTGGGCAGAGGAATGTGCTCGTGCTGCAGCTCTGGCACCAGCGATCCGAGCCAGGCACACAGCTCCAGCTCTGCAGGGAGCAGAGCAGCAAGCAGCGTGGGACTCGGCCCTGTGTGGGGCTTCCATGCAGCCCTATGGCTCCGGGGGCCAGCATGGAGCTCCCAGCCCCAGCCCCAGGTGGGGCCGCAGGAGGGCAGGGGGATGGTCGGGGGCTGCAGCACAAATGTGTGGGGAAAGGCTGAGGGAGGGGGTGTGCAGTCTGGAGAAGGTCTGGCTGTGGGGAGACCTCCAGTGCCTGAAAGGGACGATGCACGGGAGGAGAGTGGCTTCGTACACCAGCAGAGAGCGATGGGACATGGGGGGACGGTGTTAAACTGAAGGAGGGGAGACCAAGGTCAGATGTGGGGGGAATCCTTCACCCAGGGGCAGTGCGGCCCTGGCACTGCTGCCCAGAGCTGTGGGTGCACTGCCCTGGAGGTGTATGGGGCCATGGATGGGGCCCTGGGCAGCCCGAGCTGGGGGCACACAACCCATGGCAGGAGTGAAACTGGATGTTCGCTAAGATCCCTTCCAACCCAACCATTCTGGGGTTCTGTGATTCTATGACACCCGAAGCAGCACCAGGAGGGGAGCAAGGTTCATTTGTCCCATCTGACAAGGACCGCAGCTCACCCTGCTGCTCCAGATCCCACAGCTTCCCCCCACATCACCTCCCCAAATGATGCCCTGCTCACAGGGCTTCCAAATATTGCTCCTTCTGAGGTAGAGAGGAAATGTCAAATTGAAAGTCTACACTACTCTGTTTCTTTATTTTCTCTTTCATTTCCATATTTAAAGCAAGGTTTAAAAGGTTTTTAAAACAGGTTTCTGCCTAAAAATCGAGCAGGTAACAGCCACCCTTTGGTCACACAATTGAACAATGAAAACCAGCATCACAGAATCATTAGGGTTGGAAAAGACCTCTGAGATCCCCAACCCCAACCCATCCCAATAAACCATGTCCATCAGTGCCACAGTTCTTGGAATCCAAAAATCCACATTATTACTTAAACATGAAGTATTAACTAACGATACCGCTGGGCTCCCTTCCTTCCTGCTGGACCTGAGACAGCCCCCAGCACCGCCACTCCTCAGGTCAGCAGAGCACCCAGTAAGACCAGGCATGGGCAAGGCTGACCCCGACCGTGCCCACCGGTTTAAGGATGCTCACCATTCCAGTTGTCTTATGTCAAAAGAGACGGAGAGATCTGAAAGTAGTTCCAGGAGAAGGTCACGAGAGTGAAGCTCTGGAACAGCTTCTGCATGAGAAATACTGCATGGAGTGGGACTCTCTGGGCCATGAGACATGGCAGGCATGGCAGGTTCCAGGAATGGCCAGAGGAGGATGAAGGTGCTCCAGCTGCCCTCTGCTCCTCACAGTGCCAGAGGTATCGACCGACCCTAAGGGTCCTCAGGAGAGCTCCCCAGGAGTCACCTGGCCATGGCTGCGGGCACTCTGCTCAGGGGAGACCCGGAGGTGCCTCCAGCCCCTGCCCCTCTGTGGTGCTCACACAACCCTGGGCGTGGAACGCTGTTAGGATGCTACTGGCCGTGCAAGTTACATGGGTTCGGGTGGAGAAACTGGTGAAAAGGAGAAAAAACAGACCAGGAGCTAAAAATTAATCCATGAGCTGTGACAAGTGTAACTCCCAACTGTGCCCAGTGCACCTTCCAACTTCCATCCTGCTCCAGACCTCGGCATGGGGCTGCTGTCATGGGCAGGAGCGGCAGCAGCTGTCCTTGGTCCTGATCGAACATGGCCATTGTCATGTTCTTGTAATCAGGGACAACAACATAGAGCAGATGCACTTCTGCTGAGCTGCCATCACAGCAAATCAGCTGCTGCTAACTGAGACATGGCAATTACACAAGGAGTATGAGTTACACGGCCTCACGGGGACTGCTCCACACAAGCATGGATAGCACTTTGGTGAGCACCATCCAGCAAGCTTCAGCTGCCTTCCAACCAAGTGACCCCCAAATCGAAGAGACCCCAGGAAACATCACATGCTGGAGCTGAAACCTCCGCAGAGCTGCCAGAACCACAAAGAAAAATACATCAGGAAGACAGCATGAACTGCATGACTCTGAGCGCCAGCCATCTCCGTGGCACTGCAAGAGCATTTCATGGGTACAGAGAGGTAAGTGGCCAACACATGTTGTGACCAGAGCCACCAGATGGGATTTGTACGAAAAAATAAAGACTGAAAATCCTGTGACCTTGTGAAGAAGAAAACTTAAGAGGTGGGGAAGAGGTTTCGTCGTTGCATTCCTTCACAAGCACTGTCCCGCTCACGGCTCTTGGCTTTGATGATAAGAAGTGTTTGCTGCCATCGGTGGTCCCGGTGCCAGGTGGGCTCTCAGTAGATGAGAGCTGGCAGCCCCACAGTGTCTGTGCAGCGAACGCCTCCTCTGCTGCATGGCTCCCAGCATATGCTCTCCATGTGATGAGTGCTGCAAAACGAAGCAAAACCTTTCGAGGGAGGAGAAATGTGCTAATTAATGAAGTCACCTAGGAAGGCAAGAGAAACCCGTGTCTGGAAAGCGGGGATGGGAGGGAGCTACAAATCCTTCCTGGCTGCACAGCAAGCAAGCTGCAGAGAGAGGGACACTGACAAAACCATTGGAGGGGAAACAAAGAGTAAAAAAATGATGAGAGAGGAGAAAAATGCCCATTTTACAGGAAAGTTCTTGCTGGTTCAGAAATATCCCAAGGATGAAGAGCACGGAGCTCATACACCGCTAAAGGAGGTGCTCCGTTCCTAACTAAGAATCACTGATGGATAAGCTCCGTTTCTTGAGTCAAAGATGCTGGTTCCAAGAACTAACACCAAAAGGACAAAATGGAGTTGGGATTTCCCAGTGAGAACAGCAGGAGTGACCTGAGCAGCGCTGAAACACTGCTGTTTGAAGGAGATCTCGACAGCGCCTTTTTTTTCACCCCTTCTCCTTTTGGAGCAGCACTTCCACCCCAAATGTGCCTCATTCTTGTGCTAGGTAATGAGAGCTGCTTCAGAGTAACACGGCAGGCTCTGCTGCTCCTTAACGACAGCAGTGCTCACACTCAGTGCCAGACGAGGGCTGGGACCCGAGCAGGGCTGCACTGTGCTCTGCAGCCCCTTCCCAGCGCTGGCAGCATCACGGCTCCGCACAGCTCGGCCAGGAGAGCCGAGCAGAGAACCGCTGCCCAGCGCTGCCCGTGAGTCAGCACAGCCCCAGGAAGCGCTCCCGAGCAGAATCAGCATTTGCAAATTGAATTGCATTGCAGCCAAACACCAGCGATGGTTTACACGGGGCCAAACGGTGCCGGTGAGCCACGACGTGCCATGCGGTTCCTACGGCACTCAGCGACCTCCCAAGAGCCCGAGGATAACTGCCTGCCGTGACTTTCCTGCACTGAACGTCTGATCCAACGCCCCAGCAAAGTTCCCACTGATCCCTGAATGGGAATGTTTTTGCTGAGAACTAAAAATTGAAAGGAAGCTTTTTTTTGTTTTAATACCAACGTCGAAACCAAACAAAAAATCTGAAGCATTCAGAAGGGAAGACGTGACATTTGAACGTGTCAGAGGGGCGGATTCAATTTGGCAGAAAAGGTCTCTGCTGAGTGTTCATTGCCACCCACACAGGAAAGTGACCGCATTTGGAAGCAGTTTTAAGTTTCAAAGCCAGTCACTGGTGAACATGGGTGGAGCAGCCTCCCCAGGTCCGAGGGCACACAGCCGGAGCCGGCACCCATGGGGGGATGAACTGAGCCATTCCCTGCTCCTTGGGCACGATGAGAGGCCTGGGTCCAACCCAGGGAGGAAAAACTGCTCCCATACTTCTGCTTCTCTTTTCCTGTGTTGCCTGTTGCTGCCCTGAAGCCAGCCCCCAGATCCTCTGCATCCTCATCCTCATCTCCTGTGTTACTGTATCACAGGAAGAGCCACTGATGGGTCTGACCCCAGGGCAGCGCTCATGACCCCAAGCTGCTGGAGCTCCGGCAGTGCTGGGACACTGCTCCCAGCCGTATGGTTTAGGCTGGGGACAGGGCCAAGAGGAGGGCATCTGCCTTCCAACAAGGCTCCAACACCTACACCTGGCACTGAGAAACATGAGCTACAAGGCTCTGACCTCAGTGCTGACTGCCAACCTCTCCATTCCTCCCACCTCGGCCCTGGCACTGTCGCCCAGAGCTGTGGGTGCCCATCCCTGGAGGTGCCTGAGGCCGTGCATGAAGCCCTGGGCATCCTGAGCTGGGGGGCACCCAGCCCACGGCAGGGGTAGGGGCTGGAGGTCCCTTCCAACCCAACCATTCTGTACCTCGATTATCTGTAAGGACTCCTCCAGCTCAACCATTCTGGGATTCTATAATCTATATGGACCTGTTTGTCACAACTGTTCTGTGGTTCTGCCATACTTAAGGACCCTTCCAACGCAACCATTCTGAGGTTGTCATCTTTAAGGACCCTTCCAACCCAACCATTCTGTGGTTGTCGTCTTTAAGGACCCTCCCAACCCAACCATTCTGGGATTCTACGATTCCCAGGGGATGCACAGGGCTGAGCACTTCCCCAGGGCACCCAGCACCCAACACCCAGCAGCAGCACATCTTCTGCAGAGGCTCAAAGGGATCGGATCTCACCGGGCCCCACAGGAGGAAGAAACAGGTTGGGAAGCGTGTGCCCCCAGTGCTGGTGTTCCCCAGCCCCTCACAGGGGACATGCAGTAACAGAGAAACTTCAGGGATCGTGGAGGGAACAGCAGGGCAGGGAAGGAGAGTCCCTTCTTCACTACACAGCCCAACCCAGGCTACACGGCGGGGTCAAGGAAGGAAGAGGAAAGGTGCAGACTAAAGGTCTGTACTAAGTCCTACACACAAAAAGCACAGCGAGGGGAAGGCTGGAAAAAAAGGTGCAGAGGAAAGTGAAGGAAAGAAATGGGAAAAAAATAATCATAGTTACCCAGTTCATGGAGCCGCTCGTCTACTGTGAAGCATGAATGAAAATAAAAGAGAAAAACCATGGGACATGTGTGTTAGCCAAGAGCAAAGCAGAATCCACACAGAGCACACGACCACCTCTGGGACGTGGCCCCCTGAAGCCCACATCCAGGGGACATGGCCACTCCGCTCCACCACGCAGACCAAAGCTAACAGGACACGTTATGAACGGAACTTTCTCTTCTGCCTAAAAACAAATAAACAGCAAAAAAGCCAACCCCACCGAGCAGTGTTGGGTGGAGGAGATCCTGCAGTTCCTGGAAGCCCAACCCAGACAGATGTCCACCTGCTCTGTGCGTGGCAGTCCTCACGAGGCTCCAAGTGATTCCAGACCTGAATGAGCAGCTGCCCTGTCCCCACACACACCAACACCGACACTCCTGACGCTTTATCCCAGGTTCTCTGTGCTGGCTTCACCTACTGCTGAGTTCTCACCCTTTCCCTGGCACTCAGCTGCCAACTGGTGGCCCTCAGGCACCGTTATCAGTACCTACAGGTGGGCAGGCGAAAGGAGACAAACTCTGGAGCAGGACGAGACGTGGGGGCTGCCTGGGCTTTGGGGACCCTTCCAACCCAAACCAGTCAGTGATTCAGTCAGTGTGTACCTGCAGCCCAAAGGCCAACCACATCCCGGGCTGCGTCAACAGGGGGGTAGCAGTGGGGCAGGGAGGGGACTGTCCTCCTCTGCATCTCCCTCGAAAGGCTCCATCAGGAGCATGAACCCCAGTACAGGAGGGATGTGGGGCTGTGGGACGTGGTCCTGAGGATGATCAGAGGGCTACAAGCAGGAGGGGGGCCCGGTGTGATAGTGACAGGATGGGGGAATGGCTTTAAACTAATGGAGGGGAGATTTAGTTTAGATGTTAGGAGGAAATTCTTCACCCAGAGGCGGTGCAGCCCTGGCAGTGCTCCCCAGAGCTGTGGGTGCCCATTCCCGGAGGTGCCCACGGTCATGGATGGGGCCCTGGGCAGCCCGAGCTGGGGGGCACCCAGCACACAGTAGGGGTGGAACTGGATGGCCCTCCAACCTGCGGCACTCCACGATCCCGTGATTCTGTGACAAAAACAGGAGTGGAAAGGAAGGCCCTGCACCTCACATGCACTGCTACTTGTGGATGCTTTCCACAGAGGATGTGAGCAGCCGGTACTTCCAACTGCCACGGTCCTCACAGCAGTGCTTGTGTGAGTTGTGGGGACACGCGTTCATCTCGAGCATGGCTCTGGCAACGCCAGACCGAAGCCATTGCTCAGATCCCCTCTTAGCCTTCTCTCCTCCAGGTGAACAGCCCAGAGCTCAGCCTTTCCTCACCAGGAGATGTTCCCCTCTGCTCAGCTCCCAGAGGCAGCCCTGCATCGCTGCGTGCACAGCTCCTGAGCTCTGGGTGAGCAGAGAGCTGAGCTGTCCCAGCACACACGGGTCCTACGTCTGCTGCAGCCTGGCAAGCTCAACCTGAGCTTTCCCCTCTCTAATAATAGGTCCACCTTCCCCTCACTGCCAAAATCTGGGACGCCACTAAGGTCACGCTGAGACACACAAGATGCTGACTTGAATTAATGAAGGGGTTTCTAATTCTGGAAGGTAAATAAGGAGAGCTGCCAGCTCCATGCACACCCCAGGACATCTGACTGGAATGTCTTCCTAATTTAGAGGTTTCCAAGGAAAGAGACTGTATTGTTGAAACGGCAACCCTGCTTCCAACAGGTTGTCTTTAGAGGTCATCTACAAAATACATTTCAGCCTCAGATCTGTTTGTCAAGACATTCAGCAGAAGAAACATCTTTACCAAGGCCACACCGTAGGCATGGTAACGTTGCAGGGCAAGGCCGCACTGCAGGGCAAGGCCATACTTTAGGGCAAGGCCATACTGTAGGGCAAGGTCATGTTGTAGGGCAAGGCTACACTGTAGGGCAAGGACATGCTGTAGGGTAAGGTTACACTGTAGGGCAAGGTCATGTTGTAAGGCAAGGTCATGTTGTAAGGCAAGGTCATGTTGTAAGGCAAGGTCATGTTGTAGGGCAAGGTCATGTTGTAAGGCAAGGTCATGTTGTAAGGCAAGGTCATGTTGTAGGGCAAGGTCATGTTGTAAGGCAAGGTCATGTTGTAGGGCAAGGCTACATTGTAGGGCAAGGACATGCTGTAGGGCAAGACCATGTTTTAGGGCAAGGCCACACTGTAGGGCAAGACCACATTTTAGAGCAAGGCCATGCTGCAGGGCAAGGTCATGCTGTATTGCTAGAATAACAAAACAATTACACAACAACTTCAAACCCAGGGGGAACAAAGGCACTCTCTGTGTGCATTTGTAGGAGTGCCCCAGGACTCCCTGATTCGGAGCCTACAGAGATCTCGGTGAGGAAGGAGCAGTAAGGAAACTCTTCCTGAAGAGGACAGAAGAAAAGCAATAGCCGAAGATCAAACAGTGGGGTTTTACAGTTACAGGCTGTACATCCAGAAGTTTGTAAATAGCAACACTGGTGGGAGATGCCCACAGACCCCAACCAACTCTCACAGATCAGCAAAGCTACATCCCCGGGCGCAGCCCGTCCTGTGTCACTGCCTGAACAAATCCATTACAGCGCTGGAGCTCTCGTGTGCAAAAAGATTTGTTAATTTATATCAGATATCTGAACCGAAATGTATTAGTCACAGCAAATCATTTATAAGTAGATGCTCTTCTGCGGAATTAAAGCGAATATAATTTCTTTTATGATAATTATAGCTTTGGGAGTGAACTGAACCAAACCAAATGAACGATTTCAGTTCCAAGTCAGAGGCCATGGTGGATGCTGGTGGGTGAACTGCTCCGCAGCGCAGGGCAGCAGGGACTGCACCTTCATCTGGGGGGGCCCTGGGGGAAGGCATGGTGGGGTCTGGCAGACAAAGCCTCCAATGACCGCTGCTGGTGAGCAGATGCTCATTCAGCACCCAGCGCTCACTCAGACTGCCAATAGTGAGGACTTGAAGAAGGATGACGGTCAGAAACCAAATGCCCCCAACCCCCACCTTGCACACAGTCATCACAGGACCCCTTCCTGGCTCACAGCCCCCAGCTGTGCCGAGCACTGCAGTCAGCAGAGGAGCTCCTCCAGGTGGGTGCACGTGCCCAGGAGCACCGGGCATCCCCCTGTGCCCCACTGCAGAACCTCACACAGCTGCCTCCAGCTGCAACGTTTGTGCTCCCGATGAACTGTAATTGTTCTCACCATTGAAAGTTAACTCCACGATATCCAGAGGTAATGCACAGGAATCACACACAGTCATCACCATCATCCCTTGTAATCTAGAAATAGGCAACACGGGCTCTCAGCATCAGCCTGCTACAGGTCTTCTGGGATGTCCACCCATGGTCCAGGCTTTGAGCATCTGACGGAGCTGTGGGTACCCCAGCTCATCACAGGGACTGGGGTCAGATGGTCCCTTCCAACCCAAACCATTCTGTGTTTGTATGAAGGTCTCTTCCGACCCAAACCATTCTATGGTGTCATCACTCTATGCTATTTGAGTATGCGGTGCAAGACCTCTGTTCCAGGTTTGGCTTTTACACTGCCCTGCACCTGAGCTCGCCCTGAGGCTCAGACTGCAGCCCCCATTCCCTGAGGCTCCTGGAGCTGGGAGATGGCACATCGACCCCTGGGCACAGAGATGGGGGGCACCTCTCACCCGTCCATGAGCACTGCGGTAACTGCCCCGGGTTGTACTCAGATCCATCAATTGTGATCCCATGGGGAAGGAAAAGTGCCTTCCGACAAGCAGCAGGGATAAATGACAATGGAGCAGACACACATCTGACTGTGAGACTTAAACAAAGAGCAGAGCGTGTGCATCATTGCTAATTCTTAATCGAGACAAGAAAAACACACCAAGGAGGGCCCCCCCCGCCCACCAGTGCTCCCAGCAGTGACAGCTTCCAGAGGCAGTGACGCATTACTTGGAAGCCCCACAGGGTGAGACCCAGGGACTGCATGCAATCCCCAAATGTGGCTGGGGTCTCAGTGAGCTGCTCTCATCATCCCTGGGTCCCTCTGAGTTTCCTCCAGGGCCAAGGGTCAGATCCCACTGCCACCATGTGCCAGCACAGCTCGGGAGCTGCCGCTCCACTCCAACCTCCTGCAGCCCCCAACAGAAACATCCCACCTCCACGGGGAGCACAACACCTCTGGGCCTGTTCAGTCATTCATTAACCTCACCCATACTAGACTAAAGGTATGAATGGAGTATTTAAATGGAGCAGCATGCACGGAGACAGCTCTCGCTGCCTCTGCAAAGCAACACCTCAGCCACATGGAAAGGAAGAACAATGGTTCACTGGGGAACATCTGTTGGTTCCAAGAGAACTATGGAATCACGAAGGTTGGAAAAGACCTCTCAGATCAACAATCCAACCCCAACCCATCCCCACTGACCGTGTCCCCATGTGCCACATCCCCACGGCCCTGGGACACCCCCATGGACGGGGACTCCCCACTGCCCTGGGCAGCTGTGCCAGTGCTGAGCGCTCTTTGGAGCACAGATTGTTCCCCATCTCCAACCTGACCCTCCGCAGCGCTCCGTCAGCCCATCCCCTCTCGTCCTATCGCCGTTCCCTGGGGATAGAGACCGAGCCCTACTTCGCTCCATGCTCCTTTCAGGAGTGGCAGAGAGCGCTGAGCTCTCCCTGAGCCCCTCTGCTCCGCACTGCCCCATCCCACTCCCCACAGCGCTGTGCTGCAGACCCCCAAAGCTCCGCTGCCCCTCTCTGGACGCGCTCCAGGGCCTCAACATCTTTCTTGTGTTGTGGGACCCATAACTTTGGAGAAGGCCAAGAACTCTGGTTAGGTCCACCTGGGACAGGTGAGGTGTCAGATCAGCGCTGTCCTTTTCACTGACTTCCTCCATGGGATGCTGAAGACAACAGCAGAGCACGGGAAGCCGATGCTGAAGCAAGCACCCCTGCTGTGGATTGCAAGAACCCCTGCTAATGGTCAAGAGAAATAAAGGGCTATCTATATCTGAGCTAGTCAACAGAGAAATGGGCTATTTCAGAGCGTGATTCATCAGACTGATTTTAAATGTCTAACTTGGGATGAGATAAATTGCACTTTGGAAGAGCTATTTCTCACCACTGACTGCAGGGAGTCTAGACAACGGCCTCAGGTGCAGCTGTGTACGGCAGCCAGCCCCATGCAGATGGGTGAGTCAACCCTCCTGCTCCCAACAGCCTCAGAGCATCCCCTGGAGCAGCTCAGGGATGCTGGGTCATCCTACTCCCACTACAGTGATGGGCGTGCAGTGGTGGGGTCACCCTAATCACAGGCAGCCTCTGCAATCTGATACTCAGAGCCAAGGGGTTCGTGCTCTGCTTCACGTTAGTAACCTCATGCCCAAAGGATGGGCCCATCAAAAGGTGTCTGCCCTAATTCCTGTTTTCTGTTTGATTTTTGTGTTTGTTCTAATAAGCTGCAAGTAAGTCACAGTAGAGCAGAGCAGACTGCTCAGACACTGAGTTGGGGGCCATCAGTGGGGGGTGGGGGGCAGTGGGTGCCTGAGCCCCAGGACGTGGTTGGGATGCGGATGGACCAATGGTGGGACAGGGTCCAGAGGGAAGGGCTGCACCCATCAGCACTGGGCAGCATCACACAGCCCCTGCCAGGATGGGCCCAGGAGAACCTTACAAGGTACAACAAAGCTGAGCACAAGGTATGGGTCATGGCAGCCCCCACCTTCAGTACAAGGTAGGGGTGGAAGGATGGAGCCCAGTTCTGATAAAACGGCCCTGGGGGTGCTGGTGGGGGGCAGCACCACTTCCAGCAATGTGCCTTCGCAGCCCAGAGAGCCAAACATACCCTGAGAGCATCCAGAGCAGCGTGGCCAGCAGGGCGAGGGAGGGGAGCTGCCCCTCTGCTCTGTACTGGGAGACCTCACCTGGAGCACTGCATCCATGTGGGGGTGGTGAGGCACTGCACAGGTTTGGAGCAGTTGGAGTGCATCCAGATGAGGGACACAAAAATGGTCCCAGGGATGGAAGAGCTCTCCTGTGAGGACGGGCTGTGAGCTGGGGCTGTGCAGCTGGAGAAGGGAAGGCTGCAGGGGGAGCTGAGAGCGGCCTTCAGTACCTAAAGGGACTGTGGGAAAGGAGGGAATGGACACTTCCATGAGGTCTGTGCAACAGGACAAGGGGAGATGGTTTCCAACTGACAGAGGGACATTGAGACTGGACACAAGGAGCAAGGTCTTCACACTGAGGTGGTGAGGCACTGCACAGGTTGCCCAGAGAGGCAGTGCTGCCCCATCCCTGCAGACACCCACGGCCAGGGGACGGGGCTCTGAGCACTGATGGAGCTGTGGGTGTCTGTACTCATGGCAGGGAGTGGGACCTGATGGCCCTGAAGGGCTCTTCCAACCCAAACCATTCTGTGAGTCCATGATTCTGTCTGTCCTGCGCCTCCTGTGTCCACAGGCAGAAAGCACTGCACTGAGGGCTGAGCTCTGCCAGAAGAAACTCTGAGGAAGGAATAATGTCTGCTATTTTGGCAGTACCATGGGGTCCAGCAGCACTTCATCCCCTCCAACACACTGCTCAGCAGAGCACAGCTGAGAGACAAATTTAGCTTTGCAGTAGAGCTCGGCTATAGACAAAGCACAGGAAATTGAGAAGGGCCTTCAGGAGGAGTTCAGGAGCACAAATCCCCCCCAACACACCTCCTGAAAAACACTTCAGTGTTAAATTAAGAGGATTACTTTAGGCTTCTCCCCAGGCATTTGCACTTTTAAGTCCTGCAGCACTCGGAGAACAACCAGTGGATGAGGAACAAATTGGATCAGAGGCTTGGCAGAGAACATTTAAAAGGGGTTATCTATAAGAGAAAAATTTCTTGGAAGGAAAAAATGCATCCAAAAGCGAGATGTGCACAGGAGGCAGAAACACGAAGCCACTCTGCACAGCCCAGTGGAAATAAGACCAAGGAAATAAGGCTGCTTTTGGTGCGAGTCAGGCTCAGCACACACGCTTTGCTGCCCTCTGAGGGGTCTGCAGGAACCTCCTGGGCAGGGCCAGAAGAGGGGGGGCTGAGCAGGCAGCTGTTCACAGCAGCACCCATAGGAAAGGAGGAGATGGAGCGACGTGGAAGGGAGAGCTCTGATGCCACCTCGCTCATCTGGGCCCCCAGCAAGGCTTCCTCTGCTCAGCAGGCACGGTGGGACGCGTCGGGTTGGACTCGGTGATCTCAGAGGTCTTTTCCAACCTCAGTGACTCTGGGTCTGTAGAGCAGCAGAGGGCTCTCAATGCTTCGCTGCAGAAGCCAAGATCCTGCGCCAACATTTCGACGGCCACGCGCGCTTATCCAACCCCGCGCTGGGCACCGATACAGCCACAAACAGCGTCTGAAGGCACTGAAGTATTTCATCTCCACACATTTCAGAGAGGCAACCTCAATTGCAAATGCAAACGTAGCAACGTGGAAAAAGGAAATGGTTATACCCGCTCTCCACTTATAAGAGGAGAGAAGAAACGTCATTGAAACATGCAGGCAATGAATGAATGAAAGAAAAACACAGAGCATCACAGGAAAGAGCCTTCCCGACCTTGAGGTTTTCCAAGACAAAAAGGGCTGCAGAGATGGAGCATCTCCTGCTGGGGAAATGCTGGGAACCTCCTACTCCCTGGCACAGGGATTTGTGCTGAAGAAAAAGGAAGGATCAAAAAGTTTTAGGGGTTTGTTTTTATGATGAAGAAGCAAAATCCTCTCAGTTGTGTCCCGGGATGGAAAGTGAAGCTGGAGGTGGACGGCTCCCAGCAGCTCAGGCCAACGCTGTCCTACTTCCTGGGATGGAGATCCCGATGTGGTTCTGTTGACACCATCCCTCTGCCCCCACTTTGTTTTCTGACCATTTACTACCCAAACTTTTGAGCAGAACATTTCTGGTCAGTGATGCTGTCCTTTCCCGAGGGACTGTCTGGCTGAGGCTGGACATTTCAGCTTCACAGCACCAACACCCAGCGGCCACGCTGCCGACCCGCAACACTCAGTGGAAAAATCCTGCCCTAAACTCAAGGAAATGTAGCACAGCAGAAAGCAGGACTTATGACAGACAGCGATCCCGAGAGGTTGTGTAATTCTCATAGCAGGCGACAGCCACAAGCTGCATCCTGGCTTCTTCCCATCTCTTTCAAAATGACCTTCCCAGAAAGAACGAGAGGGAACAGAAAGAATTTCATGATTCTTTTTCGAAGGAAAAGCTGCTCCAGGAATTCCAATTCCATCCCAGTCCTGCGGTGAGTACAGAAACACTCAGAAAAACTAATTCCCAGAAATAGTGCTAGAAAGGGAGGAGCGGGATCAATGGGGTTTGGCACCATCATAAAAAAAAACTCAGCTTAAGTTTGTGTGAGGATGACATCTTCCAGACCCAGCATGCGACCACTGGAGCAGAGGGGCTCAGGGAGAGCTCAGCGCTCTCTGCCACTCCTGAAAGGAGCATGGAGCGAAGTAGGGCTCGGTCTCTATCCCCAGGGAACGGCGATAGGACGAGAGGGGATGGGCTGACGGAGCGCTGCGGAGGGTCAGGTTGGAGATGGGGAACAATCTGTGCTCCAAAGAGCGCTCAGCACTGGCACAGCTGCCCAGGGCAGTGGGGAGTCCCCGTCCATGGGGGTGTCCCAGGGCCGTGGGGGTGTGGCACATGGGGACACCGTCAGTGGGGATGGGTTGGGGTTGGATTGGGGATCTCAGAGCTCTTTTCCACCTGAATGAATCTGTAATTCTATGCTGAGTGAGCCTGACCTGTGCAGCCTGACCCGTGACAAGAATTAAACTTGAAGCAGAGTGAGAAAATTTCAGGCCAGACCAATTTTTCTCACCATAGTTTAGGACTGCTAAAAATAGAGTTTGTAATGCCAACCGGTGGCAGCTTTAATAACCACAGAGGGACGGCGTGTTCTGCACGTCCCCAGGGAATCTCCATCTCTTCTTTACGCTGCAGTCAATTCTGACACCTCTTCCCATTGCCCTGTCCTCGTTAGGCACTCCCAGCCTTCCTCCTAATGTGTGATTGATGTCAGACCATCAGCAGCACTCCAGAAGCCTTGTATGGGCCCTACGAACTGCTGTCCCATGCACCCGCTGCCCCACAGCACCTTTGTGACCCACAGCATTGCTCCTCATTTGGGATCGAGTGTCTGATGCTGCCCAGGGGGGTTCACACCCGCAGATCCTGGTCCCATCCCTACAGGCTGCATCGTCACAGCCCTCCTGTCCTATGCAGCCCTTCTGGGTCTCAAAGAGCCACAGAATGGTTGGGCTGGAAGGGATCTAAACATCCCCAAAGCCCCAACCCCTGCTGTGGGCTGGATGCCCCCTCCTCCCATTGCAGCTCCTCCAGGGAATGGGAGTGTAAAGCCATGGGCAGCTTGGAACAACCCAGCGAGTGTATCAGCAGCGAGCCACGGAGAAACACCAGGGGTGAAGTGCAGCCACCTTTGTGTCTGACACTGGAGAAGTGAACAAGCACGCAGAAGGAGAGGAAAGAGACATACAGTTTATAGTTTGAGTTAAAAATATCTAATATTCAACACCAGAAGGTTGCTTTGCTTTAGAATTCAGTCTGTTTCACTTCTTACACTGTCTTTACTTAACCACAGCAATGCAATGCCCAATGGGACACTGCCCAGGACAGTAATCGCAGAGCTCCACTTGTTTGTAACAGAAACCAAACTCATTGAAGAGAAGAGGCAAAGGTTTGGTCGGAGGCATTAACAAAACTTAATTGCAGAAGAAGATGTAAGGAATGGAGGGACGCTAGTGGCAAACCAATGCGTGGGTCAGCAGATATAGAAGAGACTTAAAATGGCGAGTGGGATTTCAATAAATGAAACAAAAGCAGAACTTCCGTGGAACATCTGGACAAGAGAGTGCCAATACACCAAAGAGTAATTTCTACAAACCATAAAAATGGACACCTTCCTGCATCAGGAACAATTACCTGCCTAATGCCACAACCAGCAAAAAAGAGCACAGCGGGGACGGGAAGGAGGTCAGATATTTATATAGAAGTGAGCAGATGGAGCCTCACGAAGTGAGACACAACCGAGCCCTCCGGCTGCAGCCCACAGCTGAGCCGTGGCAGGGACCCACTGCTGCAAAGCACTGCCCCATGCCCAGCCACAGCAGTGTGGCTCCAGGAGCCATCAGGTAGCTGCATCCCACCCTCCCAGGTCCATGACCCGAGCAGCCCGCCTGGAATCCCACCCGTGGGCCCGATCCAGCTATAAGGGTTTCAGGGTTTGAAACAGGGACAGGAAGGGGATTGTCCCTCTCTGCTCTGCTCTTGTGAGGCCCCATCTGGAGTACTGTGTCCAGGACTGGAGCCCCCAGTACAAGAAAGGCAAAGAGTTGTTGGAGAGGGTCCAGAGGAGAGCCGTGAAGATGACCAGGGGGCTGGAGCACCTCCCCTGTGAAGACAGGCTGAGGGAGCTGGGCTTGTTCAGCCTGGAGAAAAGAAGGCTGCGGGGTGACCTCACTGCAGCCTTTCAGGACCTAAAGGAGCCTATAAACAGCAGAGGAGTCAGCTCTTGGGAAGGGTAGATAACAGCAGGACAAGGGGAAATGGTTTTAAGTTGAGGGAGGGAAGATTTAGGTTGTCAGGGGGAAGTTCTTTACTATGAGAGTGGTGAGGTGCTGGAACAGGCTGCACAGAGAGGTTGTGGGTGTCCTGTCCCTGGAGGTGTTCAAGGCCAGGTTGGATGGGGCCCTGGGCAGACTGGTCTAGCACTAAATGGGGNCACCCACCCTCCCCAGCTCCCACCCAACCCCAGTGTTGGGTCAAGGGCCGCTTCCAACACACCCCGGTCCCAACAGCCCCACTGATACGGGGAACCAAGAGTGAAGCACTGCAGCCCCAAGGACTCATGGGGACACACAGCAACAAACAGTGACACGGAGAGGGGAGCCAGAGGGAGAACATAGGGACCTCAGGAACAGGGGCACTACAGCACGGGGTGGGCGCTGATCTCCAGCCCACACGCAGCCCTATGGGGCCACACCAGTGGGCACTGAGTGCTGGTTTGTGCGGACAGGACCATCCTTCAGCCACGGTGCAGCACGCTGGAGCCAGGTCCTGGCAGCTGCTGTGTACGGGGCACCGCAACAGGCGGCCGCACAGCTGGGAGCACTGCTGCTTCAGTCAGACTCTGTGAACCTAGGGGTTTCATCCGACCTGTGTGACTATAGGATTCAAGCAGATCAGCAGAAGCACAAAGCGTGGAAGGTTCCAGAGCCGCCTCCAGTACAGAGTGGCAGCGGAAAGACCTCAGCAGAACCCAGGAGCAGCTCACAGGCAGCTGTAGGGCTCCCAGTAAGGTAGTGCTTTGTGCTGAGGGCAGTGAGGCACAGAGAGGCGGTGCTGCCCCAGCCCTGCAGACACCCACAATCAGGAGACGGGGTTCTGAGCACTGATGGAGCTGTGGCTCATCACAGGGAGTGGGACCTGATGGCCTTAAAAGTGCCCTTCCAACCCAAACCACTCTGTGATCCTACGAAGGTCCCTTCCAACCCAAAGCAGACACGGTTCTGTGACTCCTGACCAGCTCCTCACCCACCAGGACCCCCAGGTCCTGCTGCCCAGAGCTGTGTGCTGGCTGAAGGAAGTCAGAGGAACCAGCACTGGCCACTCAGCCTTACAACAACCCGAGTCGTGGGTAAAATAATCCTCTGGTGCAACTGAGCACTATGGCAGCAACCATCCAACGAACGCAGCAATTCCACGCGGGGCCGACTCAGACACTGCAACGCGGAGCAGAACTCGCTGCTGGGTGCACATAGTAACAGTTGCTTGAGAATCACTCCCCCTGATCACAACGTGTGAAGAAACGAGATCCAGAACCAGTGCGTTCAGCGCATTCCTGGTTTCCCCTCACCCCCCAGCTGCTGTCCAAGTCCCCCTGCCAGGAGCCACTGCTCTCTGCAACCTCAGGATTCTGAGGCCAGTGATGGTCGGTTCTTGCCTTGCTTGGGGCTCTGACATCTCATTTTGTTTGTCATGATCAGCAACAAGCAGCTCAAGGACAGACTCTCTCCCTCTCTGCACACCCCTTTGCTATCTTACAGATGAAATATCAGCATCGATTGTCATCCTTTGTCACTCAATGGCCACCAGGATGGTCACAGCACGCATGGATTCCTGTCCTTTGTCACCCAGTGGCCACCAGGATGGTCACAGCACACTGCCATGCTCACTCCCTGACTTGCACCCCACTTTCAACCCAGTTTCCACCAGCAGCTCACAAGGAAAGATCCAGAGCAACAAACCCAGCATGAGACCAACCCTGTAACGTCAACACGTGGCAGGAACCCGGCAGGAGTCAACCTGTTTTTAACATAGGGTGCAACCCCTGAGCAGAACAGGGGGAAATGCTCAGGGACCACAAGCTCTTTGCAGGACAGACAGCAATTGCTTGGGAACAAGGTCCTGCTTCACAGCACACCACGTGGTCCTATGGGGAGTGGTTGAAGGAGTGGGATGGGGCAGTGCGGAGCAGAGGGGCTCAGGGAGAGCTCAGCGCTCTCTGCCACTCCTGAAAGGAGCATGGAGCGAAGTAGGGCTCGGTCTCTATCCCCAGGGAACGGCGATAGGACGAGAGGGGATGGGCTGACGGAGCGCTGCGGAGGGTCAGGTTGGAGATGGGGAACAATCTGTGCTCCAAAGAGCGCTCAGCACTGGCACAGCTGCCCAGGGCAGTGGGGAGTCCCCGTCCATGGGGGTGTCCCAGGGCCGTGGGGATGTGGCCAGTGGGCACTGTGGGCCACATCCCCACGGGATGGGGTTGGACTGTTGATCTGAGAGGTCTTTTCCAACCTGAATGATACAATGACCACCCTGCAAAACCAGGACACCCTGCCGACAAGTCCGTGTTCCTGCAGCTATAAAGCAGCACCACAACAGCAGCACACAGCCCACCCACCCTGCCTGACGTCCTTCCTGCGGGGCCACCATGGGACCTTCCCGCTCCCACTGAGCCCCATCCACGCTGGGGTGCGACCAGCCCTCTTCTCTCCAGCACCACATCTCATGCTCAGCAATGTGCAAACAGCAACAGGTGAGCTCATGAATTACACATTCCGGTGTAATCACTACGGGCTGGTATGGGACCACCTCCCTAGCGCAAATGCACGACGAGATGAGGAACCGCAGGATGGAAAACACCAGTAAGTGGGTGTAGAGGGGAAAAGCCCCATCTCTGCAGAGGCGGAGGCAGGAAGATGGAAGATCCTTCAACTTTCTGTGAAGCACTGGAATTAGGTTCTTGCAGAGGAAGCCTCTTGTCACTGCTACTGCTGGCAGCCGACTCCTGACCCGCTGCCTTCTGAGCAGCTGCCCAACGTAACGGGCAATGCCATCATCCTCCTCAGCCGCCGTCTCCAACCAGCTCTGCATCGCTGGGACTGTGAGGCTGGGAGCTCTGCACGCATGGATGGTGTTTCCACTCCACCTTCACTGCCCGTACGAAGGCACTGCATTGGATCACGGCCACGCACCCCAGCAGCACCCAAGGATGGCACTGGGACCCCAGCCAAGCACCGTGCACTCACTGGGGCTCCCAGTCCAGCACTGAGCACAGGGCGTGCACCATGGAGCTGGCGCTGAGCACCAGGGCCTGGGGCATGGAGCAGAGCCACGGGGACCCACTCCAACGCTCCCAGGCCCCACACCGGGGACCCACTCCACGGCTCCCAGGCCCCACACCCGGCACCGTACCTGGGACCCACTCCAAGGTCTGAAGGCTGCACGCCTGCGTCCCACGTCCACGCCCCAAAGCTCCACCGCTGAGCCCCGATCCCGGGCTCCATCGTCCCACAGCCCCACACACAACCACCTGCACCAGCCCGGCACCCCCGGTCCCACTGAGTTCCCACCCCCCCGCACCCCCTCACCGTGCTCGCACACACACACCCCCGTCGCCC
>VXAB01006337.1:0-81410 GCA_013399175.1 Odontophorus gujanensis
GCTGTGCTGGTTCTTTTTATTGGTTTTCATCACTTTTGACATTGCCAACAATGAACCTTGAAGTAAATTTTCAGTAGTGACTGTGTCAGTGGAAAAGCATCTCCCCGTCATTTTTCTAAATTAGGCGATGATTTGAGTCCTCCTGGCCAGGGCTGGGGGAGAAGTGGTGGGGATGAGCTGGGGGACATCAGCCGTGCTGCAGGAACCAACCTGAGCAGTGCCCAGAAGTGCCCCATCTCCAGCTGTACTCCATACCAGATGTTTCCCGTTCCAGATGTGTCCTATTAACCCGATGTCAGGTGTGCCCCGTCTCCAGAAATACCCCACACGTGATGTTCCCCTACCAGATACGCCCCATAGCTAAACGTCCCCAACACCAGATGTTCCCCATAACCAGCTGTGCCCCGTGCCCGCTGTGCCCCTCAATTTAATAACCTCCTCCAGCTGTGCCCTGCAGGCTGTGGCCCTCTCACTCATCCCAATCCCCCCACAGCACCAGCACCCCCCGCTGCTGCTGCGATGGCGTATGTCAGGAATCACTCATCCTAATTAAATCGCTACTGACTTCCACTTGCATCCTCAGTCAATAGTTCCTTTAATGCTATCGGAGACGGAGCTGGCTCTCAGCTAAAGACGTTCCCTCTGCACCTGATGCGTTGTGACGGGGAGAGGATGGCTGGCCACGCTGCAGGAGGAGGGCTGCCCACCAGGGTGTCACCACCACGTGGGGATGTGGGCTGTGACACCGCTGTCCCTTGGCACTGGGGACCCACACCTGGGAGCCCCTGCCCACCCCGGCCCCTCGCTGGTCCCTGAACCCCAAAGCATTCGGGGTCAGAGCTGAGACCTGAATCCTTGAGTGCATCCCTGCTGGCCTCTTCCACGGATGGGAGGTGGGCAGGGCTGAGGGTGGGGATGCAGTGGGGACACGTGGGCTTGGAGCGAGCACTGCGATGCTGCAGATGTCAGCCCCACTCACAGCACACGGTGGGCGCGGGGGAAAGCCCCACCTAACCCCACAGCACTCGGTGCCGTCCGATCGCCGCGTGGTGCCTCCGTCGATCCCAGCCCTGCCAGCCCCAGGGGAGGCTGAGCAGAACTTTAATTTTAATGTTCATCGAGCATGTAAAGGGAAAAAAAAAAATCAATTTAATAACCTCTCCCTCTCTCCAAACAGTGCCTGGAGGCTGCTGGGCAAACACGGCTCGCAGAACTTCCACGAGTCCCTGTGCTGCTCCTGTGTCACCACGATGCACGGGGGGCACACGGGGCGTGGGGTGCACACCATGTGTGGGACACATGAGGTAGCACGGGGTGCGTGGGATGCACATGGTGCATGGGATGTGTGGGGTTGAACACGATGCGTGGGCTGCGTAGGATTCGTGGCCTTCGTGGGGATGTATGGGATTGCGTGGGACTGCAGCTGTGTCCGCTCCGGGGGGAAGAAGCTGGAAATGCTGTTAAGCCATGAAAAGAAAGGAATACACATGGAGGGTAAATAACTGCAGCCAAATTTCCCCCCATCTGGGGGTGTCACGGGGGTGGCAGGGGCAGAGTGTGACGGCACAGCCCCAAAGCTGGAGGGGGACCCCCAGCACTGCCACCTCCACCCCAAATGGGAAGCAGCCCAGCTGCAGGGCCCTGCCACCAAGGGGCTGAGCTCAGCTTTAATTTTAATGCTCATTGAGCGTGGAAAAGGGAAAAAAAAAGAAGAAGAAAATCAATGGAATGAGTTCAATTTGCCATCAGCCAGAAGGCAGCGAGCAGCAACAGGGCACACCCCACTGCACAGGGCACATAGGCACATGGGGTCATGGGAATGTGGGGACTGTGGGGACGTAGGGAGATGGGAACAGGGGGTGTGGGAACATGGGGCGCAGTAATGTGGGGACACGGGGACGTGGAAGCGTAGGGACAGCAGGTGACAGCAGCCCTACAGCATGGGGTTGGGGACAGGGACGGCCACCACGTGGCCCTGCTCCTCTCGAATGCCAGATGCAAAGCAAACAGCAAAGCAATCAATTCCTTCAGCCACAATTTGGGATTATAATGATTTTGCATTTAAATAATTATCCGCTCTCTCCCCGTTAGCTCTGCTGAGTCGGGCGAAAAATTTTGCATCTTATTTATGACTATGGGTTCCTTTCGTCGTTCCCTTTCCCTTTCCCCGCTCATTAAACGTGCTTTCAGCACACACTTCAAATGGCACATTCCTCGCAACGCGCCTGCCCCAAAGTGCATATTAACAACTGTTTGCTATCAGCTTTTGATTACATTCCTTTTTATCTTTACATTTCAATATCATTACAAATCCTAGTGTTATTCAAATGACATCAATTATTCAATTTCTACGCAGCACAATGGCTGCGCAGTGCTGCTCCAGCCCTTCCAAAAAGATTTACAATTCAGATGGGATCCATCGGGGTGCTGTTAACCTTTACTTTGGGCTCCTGATAAAACCAATGCATTGATTCCGAGACGCTCTCAAATCCATTTCGGGAGACGGTTTGTGGCAGAGAGCTGTGTGAACCAATTTCGTGTTGGTTTTGGTGGCAATTTCCCAGTGCTGTTGGACACGGCCCCCTTTTGCTTTGCTGTTCCCATTGGGCCCCTTGAGAACCCCACTGAGGCTGTTGGGATCCCCACTGACTCCATCAGGATTCCCATTGACCACCCTGGGATCTGCAATGGCCCCGCTGAGATTCCCATCAGTTCCATTGGGATCCCCAGTGGCCTCACTGGGACCCCCAATGACCCCACTGAGATCCCCACTGGCTCCACTGAGGTCCCCATCGGCTCCATTGGGATCCCCACTGACCATGTTGGGATCCCCATTGCTCCCAGCCCCGAAACCCCCTCCGTCCCTCCCCATTCCTCCCCTCTGGTGACACACAGATAAATAGCCCCTGTCATCGTCCCCGTCCTGCCAAGAGGAGGTGTCACTGTGATTTATGGCACTATCTGCAGTGGCCGTGGTGTGCGCTGGGGCTGGCAGCCAGCACTGTGCCATGGGGGACACAGCCACCCCAGGGACCCTATGGGGTTGGGGGCACCGGTGCTGCCCCTACAATAGGTGGGACCCCCAGATTTATTCCTCTTTCAGTTCTTTTCGCCTGGCACAAGCATGATTAGCACATCAAAAGGCTGCTTTGCTTTGCTTAACGATATGATATGCTTAACTGCTTCATTAATTGAATCGTGGCAGGGTTTGTTTGTTCAGGTTGGTTTCACGGTAACGAGTCTATTTTATTTTGACTGGTTTTGTGTTTTGGGAGTGGTTTTGAATTCTGGCTCTGCAGCACATCAGTGGGGTTGGGCAGGAGGACCTGGCAGACCTGGGCAGCTCCTGGGGCTTTAGTGTGACATCCTGGCATCCCAATACCATCGACGTCCCCGAGCATCCACCCCAATGTTCTCGATACCCCTGATCACCCCAATGCCATCGGTGTCCCCGAGCATCCCATGTCCCTGTCCTGCCCTCGGGGTGACGGATCTGCACGGAACAGGGTCAGGTGTGTGCTCACTGCAGCACAGCAGCACACTTTATCGCTCTCATTCCATCCCGTAGCTGCTCTGGATTCCCCACAGCTGCTGGGATGCTGTCCAGGCTGAGCACAGCCTGGGAAGGGGACGCTCTGGGGCTGGGAGGGAGAGAATCCGTAAGGAATGCAGACAGCAAATCATCGGGATATGAAAAGAGCTGCTGATGCCTCATTAACAACTTTGAAAAGCATCCGGTGTAAAAAACACTCTGCCCTTGCATTTGGTGGGTTTTTTTGCTCATTCCTCCTCTTGTCCTTGATTAATAAGGACATTTGCATGTAGATTGGCTCCTGGCTCTTTACTCACCTGAAGCTCATCCAGCCCTGCAGTCAGCACCCTGCCAGGCCTGGGTGCCCGCAGCACGGCACGGCACATCGAGCTGGGACACATCTCTGCTTTGCTCTGGAGTGTCCAAGTTGAGCTACTGACATCTGCAGGGCTGGGACATGGGGCCAGGATGTAGGGCAGGGACACGGGACGGGGACAAAGGGATGGAGCACAGGGATGTGACAAAGGAGTGGGACATGGGGATGCAGCGCAGGAGCCGGGGAAGCCAGCAGCCCCGCAGTGCCTGCGATGTGCCGCTGTTGTGCGTCACACGTCGGCTCTGAAATCCTATCCTGTCACACTGAGAAGTGCCTCTGAAATGACTACTTTTCTGTTTATTGTACAAAACCATTTTACAATTGTTTGAACAAGCTCCCCTCTCCGAGCCCGCGGTCCCCGGAGACTTAATTTTCAAAAACAAATGCATTTGCTGAATGCATATGGAAAAGCTCCTCTCCGTTGGGCGATCCGTCTGGCTGGGTTTGATGTGTCACTCCCGCATCGTGTCACTTTTAAAGGTAACACTTTGGTAATGGAAAACACTTCGGGGCTGTTTCTTCCTCCAGCCTGGGCAGGTTTGGGGATGGGTGAATGGATCGTGTGCCACCATTGGAGGCACACACCCCACTGCCAGCAGTCCCATCCCCAAAACGTCCGTCCCCACGCACGTGGAGCTGTGGGGCAGTGGGGACACAGATGCCACGCGTGGGGGTGAGCCCCCATCTGTGTCACTTCCAACCTGCCATTGTGAATCAAAGGAGCTGCCACGCACGCTGCCACCCATTCTTCTCATATCACTCACGCCATTTCCATGCTACATTGTGACAATAGGGTATAATTAAGGTGTCAGCATATCATTTAGCCTTTTCAATATAAAACCAGGAGACAGGCTGGGAAATCTGTAGTCTTCTTTAATGAGGAATACAGGAGGAAAAAAATAGAGAGGAGAAAAAGAGATAGCGACTTGGAGAGGGCGAGACAAAGGGCCCTTGGTGGAGTGGGGCACCACAGGATGTGATGGCACTGCTGGGGAACCCTCTGGGCTGTAGGGGCATCCCTGGGCTCTGGGAGCATCCCTGAGTTTTGGGATTATCCGTGGGCTTTGGGATGATCCACAGGCTTTGAAAACATCCCTGGGCTTTGGGAGCATCCCTGGGCTTTGGGAGCATCTCCGAGCTTTGGAAGCCTCTCTGAGCTTTGAGGTCTACCGTGGGTTTTCAGATCATCCACAGGCTCTGGGAGCATCCTTTGCCTTTGTCTGCTCCGGGTGCGGGCTCACGGGGAAGTTTCTGCAAGATGGATGTGCAGCCCCGTGAATGCAGACATGTTAAATATGAGATCCCGGCAAGAGGTTTCCTTAGCAACAATAATGAAGTGAGAGAGAGAGAAAAGCTCTCATGGCTCCGTTCCCTCCTCTTGGGACTTTTTAGTGGTTTCGGGTACTTCTGATAATAGAAGTGCATTTGCAAGCACGCGGACTGGCTGCAGGATTGGGATGCTTGGGGAAGGGACGTGCACAGAGCATCGCTCTGTCCTCGGGGCTCTGCACCACACAGAGGGGCTCTCGTGGCTTTGGGGACAGCCCCATTCCCATCCCAGTGACCCACCAGCCCTATTCCTCACCCTTTGGATTTCCCAATTCCATTGTCAAGCATCACGCTGCCCTTTCCTCTTCAGCTCTCTGGGCGATGGCACTGTGCCTCGAAGCACAATTACAGTAAATAAATCCGATTAGAAGTACTTTTACTACCGCATGCGTCTCATTACAATGTGCCAACACCCCTGGCTCCTGGGAGCTCCGATATAATGAGGCCAGGATGTATGTATGCTGGAAAAATTAATGCTTATACGAGTTAATTTGTTTTTATTAGCACGCTTCGCCAGGCAGCGCGGATGGGGACGAGGAGACGCAGGGACCTGCTGCCATCACCATCCCCGTGCACACCAACTCGAGCTGGGGATGTGCTGAGCCATGGGACAATGGTGACCGGGCAGTATCTCTGCAGTGCCTCATCCCAAAAGGATGTTGGACAAGGTCACGTCTCATTAACAGACTAATTAAGAGGAATGCTGTGCCCAGGGAGGTGGTGGGGTCACTTTCCCTGGAGATGTGGCACTTGGGGACGCAGTCAGCGCGCACGGTGGAGGACGGGTGCGGATGGACTTGGTGATCTTGGAGATCTTTCCCAACCTCAGTGGTTCTATTAATGGTTCCTTAATGATTGTCTGGGTGGGCATGGCGGGGACGGGGTGACAGTTGGACTCGTTGATCTGGGAGGGCTTCTCCAACATCAAGGATTCCACGATCCCGTGATTCCCGCAGCGCTGCCGGTGTAGCCCGTATGGGGATAACACCATCGCCTCCCAGCGCAGGCAACGAGCCAACCCCAAACCCAAAGCACTGTGTGAGAGCCCCGTGGGCTGTGATGGGCTGCAAGGAGTCCTCATCCCTTGGCCACCAAGTGCACGATTGGGTCGGCTCAGCCTTCTGCCAGGTGGGGAAAATACATTTCTCACCGTTAATAATACATACATTTATTAAAATTAAACCACCGGCAGATATTACATCCAGCAGCTCTAAATTATGGATAGGCCTTATCCCCAACCTTTGTTTTTAATTAAAAAGCCCATTTCAGTAATTCCATTAAGGCCGTAGCTTATGTTTTCTTTCTCTTCCTTTCTTTCAGTGCCGCAATCCAGCAGCATTTGGGTTGTGCCGATGAAACGCCTTTGAAGTTTCATGAATCGCTGATGTAATTGAATAAAAATAATATTATGGAGAGAGAGAGGGGGAGAGAGAGAGAGAGAGGCTGTTCTCTAAACCCAAATCCTAATGAAATCACCTTACTGCACTGAGCAGAGTGACAGCGAGACTCTGGATTTGTGCATATTCTGATAATCCTAAACCCATTAGCGCGGAGGCACCGTGCGAGCCACATGTTGCGGATTATGGCCGAGAAAAAGGCTCCAAGCAAATCCTGGGCCTGCTCCGGGTGCTAACGAGACCCCGGCCCCGCTAATGAGCCCTGTGTGTCCCACCCCCATGCCCCCTCCTCGCCCTCTCTTAGCGTGGCTCTCCGGCATTGCATGGCCTGCAATTAAAGCGGAGGGCTTTCCAATTATTTTCCCAAGCGGTGTTATTAATGGAAATATTAATTTTACAGAAGCAGCTCTCCCACCTCTCCCCCGCTCACCAAAGGCTGATGCAGCCCTGAGCCAGCAGCAGCTCCAAGGATGCTCCGGAATGTGTTGGGAGGGTTTTTTGGCTCCGTTTCCCCATTAGGTCTAATTGCAGCTTCCACCTTGCGTGCCGATGGCACAGCGGCTTTCCGGTCTCCTGTTCTTTAATTGTAATCACCTTTAATGTATTGTACCAGCCGCTGTTAACAAAATGATAATGGCAACATCGATCTTGCAAAAATCAGTGCGGAAAACAGCGGCTATTGCACGTTCACTTGGAGGTGAAGGGCAGCTCAGCAGAGCCGGGCTGGAGTCGGCCGTCCTGCAGCGCCTGGTGGGACGGCTCTGGGAGCAGAGCTCTGCCTGCACAGGGAGCCCAGCCCACGGCGTGGTGCCTGGGTGTGGGGTGATGCTTCAGTGGGAGGTGAAGGGTTGGAGATGATGCTTGGGTGGGATTTGATGCTTGGACAGGAGGTAATGACTGGGTTGGAGATGATGCTGTGGTGGGAGGCGATGCTTGGGCTGGAGACAATGTTTGGGTGGGAAGCAATGCTCAGGTGGAAGGTGATGCTTGAACAGGAGGTGAGGTGATGCTCAGACAGCCTCCCGCATGGCTGGGTACCGAATCTCACCTCACATACTCCCCACGATGGGGACCATGCTTGCTGGGTCAGGGAAGACCACCTCGCCTTTCCTTCCTTCCCTCTTTTCTTTCCTCCCAATTTAAGCTCCTCTCCAGGATAATGTAATAAAGACATGAAGCACCTAATTTTCACTGGGGGACAACAGACGCAATGGTATATTTACCCAGTCATACCATTATGAAATCCTACAATTAAGGCTTCAATCAGATAAATGCAATTACATAATACGATCTTATACGATATCATTAAAAACATCTGCAATCCAACCGAAGCCGACGGTACCACCATCCTCCATCGGCTCCGGGGGCTGCAGCCGTGGGAGATGAGCCCGGGCACGGCCGTGCCGTGGGGACCACGGCTCTGGGTTGGCTGAGGGCGTTGAAGCAGAATTGCCTGTGTATTCAGGGCCTTTCAAACACGAGTAATCTTCATCTGGGAGACGGGAAGTGAAATATGTTATCGCCGGCCGCAGTAAATTACCCGTGCCAGCCCTCTCCTATAAAACACTACAGTTGCTGGTCAGTGCACTCACTCACCCGCGCCGTCTGAATCCCGTGATCAATTAGAAAATAAAGCAGCGCTGGTCAGTCCCGGAACGGCGACGGTGGGGTCTGCGTGGTCGCACCAGCACCACGTGGGACGTGTGGATGGGGCTGGATCGTGCCCTGGAAGCTCTCAGCCCGGTGTATGGACCGGCTGCTCGAAGCTGATTGATGGCAGAGGATGGGGTGCCCCGTGTCCCCACGTCCCCGTGGCGGGGTGACCTCGGCACTGCGGCGCAGCGGGTGCCGGTGCCGGCGTGCCTGCCTCGTCAGGGCTAACGAGCTGCGGTGACCCCGGGGAGCCGGGGGCAGAGCAGCACCTCCGACTCATTTATTTCCCAGGGAAAGTCTTTAGAAAGCCAAACCCCAAGCCGCAGAATAAATAAAATAAATTCCTGCAACTTTAACAATCATTGTGTTGGATTTGGGAGATGTTATTCCTAGTGACAGACAAGGGCAATTATCTGCTATCCGCCAGCAGTTTTAGCCTAATTTCATTACTGCTGTGCAATTCTTCCCGAGCCGCTAGTCTATCACTGTCTCACAGAAAGGATTAGCCGGCACTTTCTTCATCTTCAAATGAATTTTAGCTGTCATGCCCTTGATGAATAGAAGGGGAGGACTGCGAGCCCACGCCGGCGGGGCCGGGAGGTGCGGTTTGGTGCCGTGGTGTGCTGGGCATTCAGACCCTACACGCGGCCCCGAGAGCTCTGCCCTTCCCAGAGGAAATGTGGGAATGGAACGTCGCTCTCCAGGCTGGAGTGCTGCAGCAGGCTTTCACCTGGCATCCAGGATGGATTAAAATGACAGCGTCTGTAACACAATGAAATAACAACAGCCATTCTTCTCCCCCTCCCTTCTCAGGAGATGTTTATCTGTCAGTCTGGGCTGCTGAGTAATAGCGAAAAGCAATTTAAACCTCAGAGATGAAACCAGAGCGGATGCCACAGGGATGGATGTCCAGGAGAGAGCATCCCACGGGTGCATCCAGCATCCCCAGCTGCCTCGATGTCCTGCTGGGGAACGGAGACATAGACCTGTCCCAATGGGAACCAAAAACCCATCCCAATGGGAGCCACAACCCCTTCCCAGTGAGAGCCACAGAGCAGTCCCAATGGGAAACCCAGGGCTGTCAGGTAGGGCTCTGCGCCCACCCCCAGCACCCAGCACTGCCTGCTCCCAGTTCCCAGGCTCCATCACTTTGCCCGTGTTATTTCCCCACTGGAGGATTGTCCTGGTGGAATATTTTAGCACCTTTAATGCAATTTCCTCCTCTCTCTGAAATATCATTTTAATACAAGCCAGCCGTACCGTATACCTGCTCCCTAATAAACCTCTGCGACTTTAATGAACTAAATAGCAAATTACTTTTTTATTCAAGAATGAAATTTCATCATATTCATAATTCATATTTTATTTCAGACATCTGCTGCTGATTACATTACATTTAACTAAAATTAGATGATGCTCAGAATGTAATTAAGCCCCTGCCAAATTCTCTGGCCCACCAATACCAGCCTTGCTCAGCGGGGGCCGCTTGGAACCTAATATGTAATTAGGAGCTATTTTCTAGCTGTTTTTAAAGTCTGAAAATTAGCTGCCTTTATTAATCACACAGACAAATATAAAGTGGAGCCAACGCTCGCTGAAATTTCTAAAAAGGATTTTTTTTTAATTATACACCACATCGCGCTGAGACTCATTTTGAATGTTGATTTGTTGTGCACTGACATTTTGACAACTAGTTCTCAATTTGTCTGTCGTAGTTAGGCAACAACAAAGCAGACAGTAATACTTAACTTTCAAAACCTTGGGCACAGGGAGGGGACGGGGACATGGGCACAGCTGGCACCCCGTGCCCCCGAGCAGGGGAAGGTCGGGACTGGGCGCACCCATGGGTGCTGCCGGCTCCTAAAGCATGGGCTGTGTCCAGAGGAAGGTTTCTGGAGGGTCCCCCTCCGTGGGTGATGCTGCATGGATGGGATGGGGTGAGGCCTCACCCCATGGCCGGGGGCCCCGGAGCTGCGCGCTGACATTTCCTCTCTGTGCCTGACCCTTTTTCTGTTCTCTCTGTTATCTCAAATAATGTCACTGCCTCTTTAGCATCTATTCATCAGAGCAGAAAGAAGGCACTGCTGACACGGATTAAACAAAAATACCATCTGTGCCTCGCGGGGCAGGGCAGCACCCAGCAGCCCCACAGCAGCGAGCAGGGTTAGCACGGGGGGGGGAAGCAGCTTGGAGCAGCACCCCAGAGACACGAAGGAACAGGTTTGGGAAGGGCTGTTTGCATGAAGGGGTTCCTTGTTTCTGGGTCGTGACAGCACCTTGCTGCAAGGGAACACATCTCCATCCTCCAGCACCAACATCTGGAAAATCTGGGACTCAAAGGGACCCCACGAGAACGCTGTACCCACACACCTCCTGTGGGAGGATGGAGCACAGCTCCTGCCCGCCCCGCTGCCGGCTATTGCAGGCAAACCCCGGCTCGTCTGCCTTTCTGCAAAGCTCAAAACGTGAAAAATGAAGCTCAAGAAAAATTAGCCAAATTACCAGGCTAATCCTTCAGCAGCAATCGCTGCTCTGCTGCGCATCACCGAGATGAGACGGGGCAGTGCGGGTGGGAAGTGCTCCTAGGGCTGTGGGCACGGGGCTGGACCTGTGCTCCCCACACAGCTGAAGGGACATCGGGGTGGGTCCCACACCCAGAGCCCCACAGGTAACCCCACGATGCTGATGGAGCTTGAGAGGAGGAATAAATGGAGGGCACAGGTGCCCCAGTGCCTGCAGATGGATGTGAAATCCGTGCTTACTTCTAGCAAATTGGGATGGCTCCAGCTGCTGACTCGAGCAATTCTGCTCCTGGCAGCACAGGGAAAGCCGAGCCCGGCACAGTGGTGGCTGAGCAGCATCCTTGCTGTGGGGCAGCAGGAAGCCTCGGGGAGCTTGGACCCCTGCTCACCCCACAACACCCACTGCAATGTGGATCACTCACCCACCGCAGCACCTTCCTCGTGTCACCATGGCACGTGCTGACAAACCAGAGGCCGCCAAGGTAAGGCTGGAAGTGTGCAGCCACTGTTACAGGGCACAGATCCCCATGGAGTTTGCTCTGGGTAGAACTGAGGCCTTTGGCTCCAGCCCTGGCACAGCTGAAAGATGAAAAATGAAGTGGAGACAGCGCAGCCAGCATGGGTGAGTGCTGGTGAAGGGCTGGCACAGCCCAGCAGGACGGTGCCTGGAGGAGTCCATGGGACAAGGAGCCAGCCAGCACAGGGCTATTGCCATCACATGGCTCTTTGGCAGCTGCTGTAAAACAAAGGGGCTGATGCTCAGATGTCTGCGTTGGAGACTGCCACCCCAGCACATCCCTGAGGACTGGGAACCTTGTGCCAGGTGGCAAATCCCCAGGAAGAACAGGCACGAGGCAGCTGGCCCATGCCTGGGGCCGACTTGGAGCCTGGATGAAGATGGACCTGCCCTGCCAGCATCCTGCAGAGCTGGGCTGCACCATCCTCAGCTGCACGCCTGCAGCTCAGCTCACAGCACACTGCAGTGGCACCAGCACGCTCAGGTTGGGTGCAGCCCAGGGTATCCCCCAGGAGGGCTGCACTGTCATTCCCTTCACAGTGCCAGATCTCCCTGTGCTGGCTAAAGAGTGGAGCCACTTAAATCACCTGTTTTAATTACGACTTAAAGCAACAAACTGAAACTTCTACTTCAGTTCTTTCCCTAGCAGGGCTGTGAGGCCTCCTTCTAAGGAAAGCAAAGCACCCTAATGAGGATCAACCCTAGACACGTTGTTCTGAAGCAGTTTCCTTGCAGAGGATCTGGCATCCCTTTGTGCTCACCAGGAGAAGCTCCAGACACATGTAAGCAGTTAGGGAGTCGACACGCATCCAGATACTCACATTGATTACACTGTATTAGGGAACAGTAAATTATTTATCAGGCTTTCTGACTCATGATTAGTGTAAAGCTGTTCTTGGATGCAAATTGGAATCATAATTAGGCATGTAGAAAACCAGCATCTGAAACCTGCTTAACTGAAGCGGTGTAAGGTATTTTTTCCCCTTTTGTAGCCAACATAATTATCAAAGAACGCTTTGCATGTATAAAATATCCATTTATTAAAACCAGAGACACTTCTACGTGTGATCAGTGAACTGAACTCGGACACCAGGAAGCCACGATCCCAGAGGTGGTGCAGCTCAACTTCTCACACTTGACTTCTTTATTTATTAATCCCTGCACCCCCTCTGCTGCAGCCTTATACCTGTCTCCAATGGAGCTACCTCTCCACAGGTAACAGCCAACGTCTGAACCAGACCTCGTGCACGTGAGCAGAATGCAGTCTGGCCACAGGACCCTGTTTGTCAGCCCAGACAGAGGTTATGGCAAAGAGGGGAAACGGTGAGAATTTCATTAGAGTTGTGCTGCCTTTTTTTCCATTTTAATTATCTAAGTCTTAATTAGTAACAGGTAAGAGCTCTACTTAAACGTTTCTCCTGGACTCTAATTCCCAGTGGAGAGGAAACAAGAGACCCAGGTGTCAAGCCCCGAGCTGCCAGACACTTTCCACCCAAAAATGTCAAAACGCTTCGCACATCCACCTCATACCCACACAGGATGCCAAGGGAGACACGAAGAGACACCACATGCATCAGAAGGAGGAGAACCCAGCAAAGTGTCGTTATCCATGCTGGAATCCAGCCCAGGCCCCCTCCTCCTGCCCCTTGAGATTAGCACAGCAGTTGAGTAAGTAAATTCAAACCAGGATTTTGCCTAGAGGACGGGACTGACCCAGACCCAACACAAGTCCAAGCAATCACTCCTGGATCCTCATTGCAGCCCCTGCTCCCTCTGACACCAGACCTGAACTTGGCTCTGCACCCAGCAGCAGGACACAGCCAGTGCCTGCTCTGAGGACACAGAGCCAGGAGCCCGAGCTTAACTTTCAGAGAGTGCCTGCAGCACTTGGGCACTTAAAGACGAGGAGGAGTGCAGGGTCACCCCAGGGGCACCGATGTCAGTCTCCCAGCATTCAAATCCACAGGCACACAAGTCTCGCTTGGCTGCTTCCACGGCCAGCAGTGTGGAGTCTGCCAAGAGGAAGGCAAGAGCAGCCAGCGAGTCAGCAGAGGGAAAGGAGCAGGCAGCCACGGGGGGCTGCACCCCCCCAGCTTTGTGCAGGGTGAGAAGGGGCACTGACCTGGTGGCAGCAGGGTGATGCCGCAGCCGCCGCCGCCGGCCCCGGTCAGCTTGCTGTGCAGGCCATGCGAGGCTGTCACCCGGCACAGGCGGTCCAGGGAAGGATGGCCGACCCCGATGACATTCAGATGGTGCTGGTTTATGTCAAAGAGTTCCTAAAAGCAATTGCAGACACGGAAGATGAGCACGCACGGTGAGAGCTGCTCTTCCCAGCCGACCCACGGCCACCTCGTTTGAGTGGGGATTTGGTCACCAGCATGTCCCAGCACCAAGGCCAAGGCCAGAGCCCGACCCTGTGCTGTCTGCCTGTCCCTGCCTCAGTCACTATTTGTGCTGCCTCTGCCCACCACAGCCACAGCTTCCGGACCTCCTTGCTCAGAACAGAGAAAATCCTGGCCAAGCTGCTGGTGGATGTTTATTTCAGGTGCTAAATCAGAGCTCCCTGACACCTCCCAACTGTTCCACCTCCCCCATCACAGGAGCGTTGAGCCGGAGTCTGAGCGAGCCCCTTGCTGCCGTGGGAAGGGCACAAAGCCAGCACTGCTCATCGCTGCCTGTCACCCTGCGCAGAGATCTGTCCGGCGTAACTAAATCCAGGGGACTTCTGACACAGCCAGCTCAGAAGTGACGCTGCTGGGGAGGTGATGTGGTGCCCTCCTCCCTGGGCTACGAGCCAAGGGGTCTCACAGCACCACAGCACGGCAGGAGAGGGTCTCACACCCTCCAAGAGCAGCACAAAGCACGCCGTGCCACGGCTGTGGGGCTGAGGGACAGAGGGAAGTGCCTGGCGAGCCAGGGGGGATGCTGCAGGCAGCAGCAGTCACACTGCTTGCCCTCAGGTCTCATGCCAGCATCACGCAGAATGGGGACTCTACCTGCAAGGAGATGAATCAGGCAGCTGCATGCAGCGTGCACGTATCACAAGCTCTGTGCTGGGCTGGACACACGTCCATCCAGAGGACGCTTTGTATGCCTGAGCGAGGGCACAGCGCTCGCTGTGATGATCCAAGACACCTGTCATCTCCTGATCCAAAGTCTGCCAGGAATCAGATGACAGCTTATGACACACTAGACTAGTTCAATGGCTCACATACAATGCTGTCCAGAACTGCCTATTTCAGAAGCAGCCAAATATATCTATGTATATGCTGCATATAATCATCCCTGTCTCTGTGGGCTCTTCAGACTCGAGACAGACCAGCAGATCCGATGCAGGGACCAGCTCACTGCAGTTCTGCTTCCCTGGCATTGTATGCAAGACTTTATGGCACCTCTCACGCGAGGATCTCAAAGCACACCTCAGAGCAGCACACAGAGGCACTCCTCTTCCCCGTGCTCCTGACAGCTCAAGCAATGTGGCACTGGGGTGGGGAGGAACTGTCTGAAGTCACACTGCAAACGGCCTCCAGACCTCCCCCAGCTCTGCCTTCATCCCTCCACAATGGGTACCAAAATCCCACCATCCTCTTGGTGAAAATGGAGCAGGACTGTGCTGTCCTGTGCAAGGACAAGCAGAGGTCCTCACAGAGAGCCAAAGGGAGGATTCAGATGCTGTCAGGCTGTACTGCTGGTACCTAAAGGGTCCTGTCCAAGTCAGCTGGCATCGAGGGCCAGGCCGAGCCAGGTTTGCACCAGCTGGGATGCTGCCACGTGTCCTTCCCCTGCAGCTGGAGGAACTGATGCTGCAGCGTCCTCAGCTCTGCAAAGAAACTTCTTCCACTTGGAAGAGCATCTCCCCCCACCGCAGCAGCCTCTCCTACTTCAAAGCCAAGACAAATGCAGATCTTTGTATGCACCTCATGCATCAATGTCAGGTCAGCTCTGGCCATCGTTCCATTTGTTATTCTCTGGAGCCAGGACGAGTGGTGAGCGATGGGAGCTGGCTCGTAACCAGTCCATCACAAACCAGTGGCTCCTGGGCTCTCTGCTTTTGCTCCAGACCTGGCAGTGACAGAGCAGTGGCTGTGTCTGGCTGCAGCGTGGAGGAGGCAGTGTCTCGAGGCCAAACACTCCCTGTTTCTTAGCAAAGGGAAACAATACCCCCAGGGCTCCCAATCCCCAAAGCACCAGAGCCACTCCACCCCCGTGCACTGCTGTAGAGAGGCACGAGCACCATTTTGCCCCTTGGTTCCCAGAAGGGCATTAAATGCATCACACAGAGACCACAGTTTCACTCTGACTTGAACATTTCCTGCTATCAAATTCTTTCTTAGACCTAATGTTCTTTAAATGACATTTTGATGTTCAACAGTAACAGTGTCTAAAAATAATGGTGAACAAGCCCCTCACCTCCAGCACAGGGTAGTACTCCGGTGATGGATTTGCAGGCATCGCTTCCAAAACACTTTGGCACTCCTGAGAAATTGCATCGATGGAGTCCAGCACAGGGTTCATTATAGCAGGGAACTGAGAAGCAGGGAAGGAGAGATGTGAGCAGACTGCTCACCCGACCTAATGCCACTGTGATAATGCCAGCCTTGGTCTCCTGGAGCTGGACTATTCCTTCCCCATTCAGTGCTACTCATTGACAGAAAAGCACAGTGCAGAGCAGAGTGACACTAAGCAGCTCACTCCTGCAGAAACTGGAGGAAGGAGCTATTCTTCTCACAGTGGCAAAGCTGTGATTTTTGCAGCAAGCCCTGCTAATGCTGGAGAGGAAAGGAAGCTGAACACTTGCTCCCAAAGGAGCTGGGTGTTAGAGAGGAGCAAGCATGAGACAGCTCACAAGAGCTCCAGTGAGCCCTGTGCAGGGAGATCTGGGCTCACAGGGTTATGTCCCCACAGCAGCCCAGCTCACACCCCCAGACCCACAGCCACGTGGACGCTGCACCTTCAGGATCTTCTCCTTGACCCCAGCCACCAGGACCTTGGTGCTCCGTGGGACTTTCGTGTTGGTCAGCAAGATCCTCAGTGTTGGCACCCTGCAAGCAACAAGACATCCCCCTAGCCCTTCTCTTCCCTGTACCCCAGCAGCTCCTGAGGCCCACGAGAAAGCTGCTGCCCCCCCAACCCTTAAGGTCCATCTAAGCAAGATACCCAAGATAAAGAGCCCCATCAGTTTCCGGAAAGTTAAGCAGGCACTCAAGTGCTGGCTGAGTTCACACTTCTTACTCTTAGTTACAATGAACTGTACTAGAGTCATAAATAGGACTGGAATGTATTTACTGAAATCTGTGTTTTTCAAGGAAAAATTTTCCTTTGAAATACTATCTGTGAGACCAGCCAGCAGCAGCCATTAAGCACTAATAGAGCAATTTCATGCACTGTGAAAGATTTTAATGGAGTCAGATTATAGCTGGTTGGCAGGAGGCAGAGGGAAGATTCAGGACCCAGGCGTGCTCTCTGCAGCTTGGTTTTCACACAGTCCTGCCACCAGGTAAGCAGAAGTTCCCCCTCCCCACAATGTCATTTGCTGCCAGGAGCAGATCCGTTCCTGCTGCCCATAATGCCATGAAATTAATATTGATCCTTGGCTGTGTTCATCTAATGTCAGATAATGACCAAACATTTCATTGTTCTCGTCCACCCCAAACCAAGACAACACTCAAGCTACCCACACCCACAGCAACATCTGGTTCCCCTTCCACCACACTGCTAGCAACCTCATCAATCTCCTACCATGTCACATCCACCCCATACGTTCCTGACAGCTTCCACCCACCATACATAAGTGTTATTTTTAAACTCCAATATTACCTTTTTAATGATGTGATTTTTCCTGATTGGTACCTCAGGGCTCCACCTAAAGTGAAATACACGCACTGTGTGAGCACACAGCGAGCAGAGAGAGAACGCAGAGTCATAAAGAGACACAAGGTCTTTCATCTTCAGAACCTCACCCACAGCATATGACAGTAATTGCAAGAAACACCAGCTAAATGAACCATGTTCTCAGACAGCGTGGATCTGTCTCACCCCACTGACTTAATGAGAGGGTCTGGCTGGACAGTTAACCCAGTGCCTTTCCCTTTGCTCTCCTCTATGCCAGGACTGCTTTAATTTATTATCATTACTATTTTTTTTTTTTATTTTTAAAGGCAGAGTTTGACCAGCATTAAATCTTCACCAGTGAATCCAGCAGTGATTCCCTGGGGCAGAGCCAAGCATGCAGGTTTCACATTGGAATTCCATTGTCCGGAAGGAATCTCTCGCTTGGCTCCCGCTTTCACAGACACACTGAGATTAGGTCTCATTAGAAAGATTATTAAAAGAAAATCTCCACAGACACTTCCAAAACACTTGGAAGTCTCTGCTAATTGAAGGTAAATGGCAGCTGTCTCACAGCATTTTCTGCTGTGTTATTTTTGGGACAGGACTCCACGCCTTCGTTCGCAGCAGAACACGTTTCAGTACTTTGCTGCAGGGCCTCTGCCCAGGGATGCAGATCTGCAGTGCTGATGCAGCAACACCCCAGTCCCAGCTTACAGACAGGGCACACCAACACAGAGAAGGCTCCAAACAGGGATCTGGATTTGGAGCTTCTGATCCCTCTGCTCTCTCCCTTGGTGCAGTGAGCATCCCATTCCATCCAGAACAGGAAATCTGAACAAGCCTTATCACCTGCAGAACTGCAGCTCGTGGCATCTGCTGCCTTCCACAGCTGACACACAGTCTGCAGCACAGAACAGAAACGTGGCAGCTACTCCACCATCCCACAATGCCTCCTCACCTCCTCCCCGTGCTGGGGAGCAGCAAACACATACATACCCCATGTACCAACAGCATTATCCACACCCGAGGGATTGCCGTGGATCACACGCTCCCCCTGGAAGGCCCAGCTGTTGATCAGAGTCATCTCTTCCTCTGTCCACCTGGAAGGCAAGAAAAGGACTCAAACACACAACCAAAACCAGCATGCAAGGAGCGACAGAAAGAAGCACATCAGGGTTAACTTCATGTGCCCAGACCCATCACCACCCCTGACATCATTCCCACACACTCTGGCCTGAGATCCTGACATCCAAGACAGTGAACGTAGACACGATGTGAGAAGAGAGCACTACAAGTTGCATTTCACACACACAGCTCCAGCCTCTAATTGCCAGCTGCTCAGCTGCAGAAGCCTCACAAATCAGGTCAAAAGATGCTGTTAGGACTGATTTACTAGCTCCAGCAAAGACTTTGATTTTTAGGGATTAACTCCCACCACTTGGAGGCACGCTGGGTGCTGGCACTTGCAACACAAAAGGGAACCAAATGCTGAACCTGGAGGTGTTATGCTAAAAACACAGGAACGGGGCTTTCTGTTGCCTTAAAAGCAGTCACACGTGGGTAAGTGCTTTGGGAGTTTAAATGCTGGCACAGAGGGCTTGGTGCTGGGTCACACTCAGCAAGGATCAAGGCCCCTGACTGAACATACTAATTAACAGACTGCAGCAACACAAAAAGCAAACACAGAGCTGCCAGTTACCAAGCACTTGCTGGCTGCAGCTTCTCCACAATTCCACAACTGTACCTTCATAAAAGCCCACAGCTCTGGGCCTGCCTGTGCAAGGCAGCACCCACACAGCCACAGCTCTGAACTCAGCAGTTTCCAAACCCTGCCTCTCACTGTGCCCTCAATGAATGCCTCAAAGCCAGACCCAGGGATCCAGCTGGCACCCCTGCACCCTGCTGTGACACTTGGGCTCTGCAGCCCACACACATTCCAAGCTGCTCTTGGGATGGCCTGATGCACAGGAGCATCAGATGTATCAGCAGCAGAGATGTTCTGCTCAGACCCAAGCTGGCGTTCGAGAACGCACGTTCAGGTTTGTAGGACATGGAGCCCCAAATTGGGGGGGGGTTGGACAGGAACAACATGACAGAGGCACAGATGGATTTTAGATGAGCATCAAGCACCCTTAAATAAAGGGGAACTGTTACTGACCACTGCTAAGGCAGGGCACAAATTACAAGGAGCCACCTGCTACCTGGAAGCCTCTTCCTTGAGCTCCCCGTTTCCTCAGGCCGCAGCTGAACATCTTTATCCATCTCCACACTTCTTTAATTTCACTTGCCAATGTTTAATCTGTGAAGCATTCAGGAAAACAGCTCACACCACCGCTACTCAAAATAGAAGCGCAGTTTGCTGTAAACCACTTGTTTTTAATCCTCTTTGAGAGGCTGTGATTCTTCTCTACACAGGAGTCATTATATCACGCTGTTCTTTTCTTGCCATGTTAAGCAAAAAACCTTCTGAAGTCTGACACCCCCATCTCTCACCCCTCTGCGTGCCAGCTGGAAGGAAAAAAATTATGCTGTATTCAAGCTGAAGCTTAGAAGTGAGAGCAGGGAATGAAGACATCCTCACTGCTCACTGCCTGGTTCAGAACTGGCCTTTCATTTCTCACGTCAGGTGACGATGGGGAGATTTGCCTGAGCACAGCTCACAAATGGCTCCACTGCAGGAATGTGTTTCTGGGTCAGCCTGCTAGCTCAGGTTCTGAAGCAGAACGCAGCCATCCCCTCTCACTGTCTCACTTTCAGGCCCACACAAAATCCACAGAAGGCAACCATAAAAGGTTGCACCTGGCAGGCAGTGAACAATGGAGGGTTCTGCAGCTCCAGCTGTGATATGCATCTTTAAACAGAGCCTCCTTAGACACACAGCAGAGCAGACCAGTTTTTCAAGACTGAGCTCCGATGGAAAGCAACACGGGGTGGAGGGAAAGAAACTCCCTTTCAACAGCCACTGATAAAGGGGAAACTCAGGCAGGAAATCAGAAGGAAATGGACCACATGCAGAAAAAAAAAATAAATCCATGTGAAAACAGAGTTTAAAGAAAGAAAGAAGCCTTGACTCCTGGAGGACTCAAAGCAAAACCTAAAAGATGATCACAGAGAAGAAATAGAGGTTAAAAAAATGTATCTACCACATTAAAGAGTGCGCTGTATTTTCATGACAAAATAAAGCTTTCTGTATCTCATGAACCAAATCACGGATCAAACGTGCATGTTTTACCAAGTCTCTGCATCCAGTTGCTTTTGTCAGAAGGGAGGAATTGTGAATGCTGTTCAGTGGCCAGAGCCTTGGGCAGGGCATGCTTCTGCTGCTGGGAGGACAGGCAGCAACGGGAGAGGAAGGGAAAGGAGCTGGGCTCAGGGGGCCACTGCCACAACCAGGATCCCAGCCCAGCAGCTGGCCAGAGAGACTGGAATTTGCTACGAATGGGGCACAGCAGAATCCCCCACAGCCCTGAGGTGCGTGCTGGAGGCAGGGAGGATTCCTGGAGGCATTACCTGGCCGTGGCCTCCCCATCCTTGAGGGGGCAGGAGATGGCTCCGCAGGCACGCAGCAGCGCTGCCGCCAAGCACACGGCATAGGCAGCACTGGAGCCCAGCCCAGCTCCCGTGGGCAGCTCAGAGCACACGGTGATGTCCACGCTGGGAACATCCCTGAAACACAAACACACAGGTGGTGATGGTGAACCTCGACTTCCATCCTGAAACGTTTCAAAGGCAAAAGACGCCGGCGAGGACAGATCATGGGAAGGGCTGGTTGAAAACTGGCAACATCAGCATTGCATAACGCATCCGACACACACGGGCTTGTTAGCACAGCTGAGTAGCCTCACTAAGCCATTGTGCTAGAACAAAGCCCCGCTGAATTGGATCTGTGATCAGCACAGCTTGTCAAGCTGCTAGCAGGGCACTTCGTAACTAAGCACTTGGGTAGAACCATAAAGAGACCCTTCAAAGACTTGAAAATAAAATTTTACATTTATTTCTAAATCAAGCCCAAGTATCACAGATTCACAGCTTATCATTGCATCCCACTGGAGCAGGAAGCTGATGGACACTGAAACTTGCACGTCTGTGTCCACACACTCCTGTTCTCCACTGAACTTGCCTGGGCTGCAACAGCCCTGAATTGTTACCCCAAGTTCTCAAATTCCAAAGGGGATTCAGCCCACAAGAGGTATCAGACACTGAATTCATAGCTCATCTCCACAGACATTCTTCCAACCTAATCTAGGATGACAGAAACTGCCTGCTGGGGCCAGAACAGATGTCTGTCTATCTGCTTCTGTTGCCTGTACAGGAAGGGTACGATGACTGAAGCATCTCAAAGTCAGGTGCTTAAGTGAGAGCAGGTGACTCCCAGCCCACCTGCCTAGGGCACCCCATCCAGCCAACACTGCCCAGAGCTCTGAGGCACACAGAGCCTAAATAAAGCACCATTCCCTTCAATTTCCTCTTCTGCATCAAATATTTGCTTTCTTCCTGTGACCCGGGAGAAGCAATTAACAAGGAACACTCAAGCCAGCAGGTTTATTTTGGGGCAGGAGGACAACCTTACCCATACTTAGCTGAAATAGCCAGACACATATACAGAAAGGCAAGAATGGCAAGGCAGTCAGGAGCTGAGGCATCGGCAGCGATTCCAGCAAACTCTCTCAGCATATCCAGCTGTTCTGTGCTGGGGGACTTGGATTCATCAAAGTCAGCTACAGAGGCAAGCAGGGAAGAACTGAAACACTTAGAAACCAGAAAAGTGTTAAACTTGAACGCTGTATTTACAAGAACAACATCTTCTGTTGCACCAGACAGAAGCAGACTCCGTGCATGCCACCTACAAGCCTTCTGGCTCCAAGAACCCTCGATGTGGGAAAGGGCCCACAAGGATCATCCAGTCCAACTCCTAGCTTCACACAGAACCACCTCAAAATCAGACCATGTATCTGAGAGCACTGTCCAGGCACTTCTGGAACCCGGGGAAGCTCAGTGCCATAAGCACAGCAGTGGGGCCCTGTTCCAGGAGCCAACCTCTCTCTTGGTGAGCATCCTCTTCCTGATATCCAACGTGAGTGATAAAATAAAGGCGACCTGAACACACTGTATTTCTTCAGCCTTACATCTGCATTACACAGAGCTGTTTGGGTCAGAAGGGCCTTTTAAAGGCTGCTCCCACTGCCTGCAGTGCACAGGGGCACCCACAGCTCTGTCAGTGCTCACAGCCCCGTCCCCGGACTGTGTCTGTCTGCAGGGATGGGGCAGCACTGCCCCTCTGTGCACCCCATGCCACTGCCTCACCGCCCTGTTTAAATACTTGTTCTTTACACCCAATGTAAACCTCCTCTTTCAGCTCGGCACATTTCCCCCTGCTGTATCACAGCAGACTCTGCTGAACGACGTGCCCCCTTTCTTTCCGCCCTTCTCTCTCCTTCCCTTTATTTCTCAGCGTGGCCACCCAGAGCTCGGCCAGCCAAGCGCTCCGTGCGGCCGTGGGGATCCCCACTCAGCGCACGGGAGGTGCTCCACGCGGCCCATTCATCTCAAAGGACGCACCGCGACCCCTCACCAGCCCGGGGCGTGGTGGTGGTGGGGGGGGGAAATCAGCGCGAGAAAAGCGTCGGCCCCACCTGCGAGGCGGCCCCGCAGGGCGCGGAGCTCGGCCACGTCCCATCCCCTCCGCACGCCGACTCCGGGCAGGCGGACGCGGAGCCGCTCTCCGTCGCCGGGCCGCAGCCGCAGGAAGGTGCGCAGCCCCAGCGCCACGGCCAGGGCGGCCTGCGGGAGAGAGGAGGCCGTGAGCGGGGCCGCACCGCCGCGGGGAGCGCTGAGCGGCGGGGCCCTTACCTTGCCGTGCACCACGGCGTGCTCGCCGTGCAGGATCACCTTCCCGGGGGCGGACAGCAGCAGCTCCGCCATCGCCGCCGCGGACTCGGAGGGTCCCGCTCCGNCCTCACGGCTTTGGTCGCTGTGGGCTTTCCCTCGGAGCTGTGCTCCCCTTAGGGCCTGGATCGGGCCTCTCCTCAGGGCCGTGCCCCCCCCACAACGCCTGGGTCTCTCCGCAGCCCGGAGCGAGGCCCTCGCGGCACCCCCAGGATCTACACGAGGACAGGCGATGAAGGTGAGGCGCTGGAGGCGGTTGGGGGGGGGGCACGGGGCAGTGCGCGACCCCTCACCTCCGCCCCGTGCGATTCTCAAAGGCTTTTCCAGCACCTTCACCGGGGAGAGGAGGCCCAAGGGCGACCGCGTCTTCGAAGCGCTGGGGACGACGGATGAGCTGAGCTGTGCCATCGGGTGAGGCCTGCTGCCCTGCTTTTGCTCGGGGAATAGCACACGTGGCTTGTTGCAGCTGACCCCGCTCCTCTGCCCGCAGGCTTGCCAGCGAGCTGAGCGGTGAGAAGGGCCACACGTTTGTAGGACAGCTTCACAAGGTGAGCGTTGGTGGTAGGCCTGACCTGCTGCACGCACTGTGTGTGTGCTGAAACGCTCCTATGGACACACGGGTGTGGAATTAACTGAGTATCACACGTTACTATAGAGCATGTGGTAAATACTTCAGACTCTGAGCTGTGATTACTCTCCAAGAAGTAAACTTTTTTAGCCTGAAAGGATGCTGGTAGATGGAGTAGATAATTGCGGGCAGGCAGATGGATCTGGGTGTACTCAGGTTGTGCCTCCGTGCAGTCACAGACACGAGTTAAGTTGTGCATGTAGCATTGGTTTTGAAATGGGAACGTAACCGTGTGGGTGTGGTGGTGGGAGACAGCTCCCACTGTAGCAGTGTGTGGGTGAGATGGTTATACTAATTAGCATTGCTGTGTACAGGAACTCAAAAGGAGCTAATTAGAGGCCCTATAAAGTCTTACTNCTTCAGCCACGTGCCGGCCGCGGGGCGGAGTGACGGCGCCGCTAGCCAATAGCGACCGCGCCTCGTCCCACGCTCCTCCCCTCGAGCCAATCGCGTCGCTCCGCGCGGGGGCGGGGTTTCGGAGCGGCCAATCGGGAAGCGGCGGCGCGGAGTGGCGCGGCGCTGGGGTGACGGCGGCGAGGAGGGTACGGTGGCCGGGAGGCGATGCTGCTGCGGCGGGCGGCGGAGCGCGCCATCGGGACGCGGCGGCGGGCGGCGGCGCTGGGGGGGGNGGACACACGGGTGTGGAATTAACTGAGTATCACACGTTACTATAGAGCATGTGGTAAATACTTCAGACTCTGAGCTGTGATTACTCTCCAAGAAGTAAACTTTTTTAGCCTGAAAGGATGCTGGTAGATGGAGTAGATAATTGCGGGCAGGCAGATGGATCTGGGTGTACTCAGGTTGTGCCTCCGTGCAGTCACAGACACGAGTTAAGTTGTGCATGTAGCATTGGTTTTGAAATGGGAACGTAACCGTGTGGGTGTGGTGGTGGGAGACAGCTCCCACTGTAGCAGTGTGTGGGTGAGATGGTTATACTAATTAGCATTGCTGTGTACAGGAACTCAAAAGGAGCTAATTAGAGGCCCTATAAAGTCTTACTAAGTTGCCTCTGAAATATCCCAGGCAATGGAGAGATGCTCCTCTTGGAAACAGATGTGCCATCAAGCCAGCATTGTCTCCAGCTGCTTGCCACTGCTCTTCCTTCTGAGGTTACTTCTTTGGTGTTCTACCAGCAAAGGGATTATATGAGCACGTCCCAGTGTGCTCTCTGCACAGTCAGCCAGGGTGGTTTAACGTGCCAGTGAAAACAAGTGCACGCAGTAATCTGGCTTCTCATAAAGCAATTAGGGAGCACTTATCTGATCCCCCCTGCCAGCAGGCTGGGGATGATGAGCAACAAGGGTAGGATCTTCTTTAATCAGCACAACCAGCTGTCGCCTCCCAGAGCTTGCTGGGTTGTACTGGAGCATCAAAGGATAACGAAAGCACTTCTTATTTTTGTCCTGATTGCTACATCTAGGTCCAGTGTATGCTGCAGGATGTGGGCTCCAACATCGCCACGCCGCTCTCCTCAGCCAGGGAAGCTCACCTAAGTAAGCCTCAGAGGTTCTTTCCTGGGAGAACAGCTCTTGCATCCAGTCAGTCCCACGCTGGCAGTGGGGAGGCTCTCCCAGCATGTGGTAGTCAGAGCTGCCCAGGGGCTGCTCACACCATGTGTGTGGTACTGAATGAGCAGCACATGATCTCACAAGCTGCTGCAGCTGCATCCGTGTGACTGGAGTGTAAGTTGCCCTGGGGCACTGCCCCAACATTGACACGCAGCCACAGCTGGTGGATGGGAGCTGGACTTGCTCAAGCAGGGTGATTTTTTGGGGGTGCTTTCTTAAGACATGCTGTTCTAAGAAATGTGAAAGTAGAGCCCTATCTGTAGGCTGAATGACTTGCACATTTCTTGTAGCTGACTTTGCTTTTCCCTCTGTAGAAAGAACATCTTTTAGTGAGGAGCCTGTTCTGGAGCTGGAGAAGTGGATTGACAGATACTCGGAGCAGCTTCCTCCACTTAGAGCTTTCATCTTGCCAGTAGGTACTGCTTATGCCACTCACTGACAGGGGAAGGCTAGCCTTGTTAGGGAAAACCTGCTTTACTGTTTGCCTTGGGAGCTGGGGGAAAACAGGTTGAGAAGCTGTTATTTGTGTGGACAAATAGCAAGGAAAGCAGGGAGAAGGAACAGGTCGAGTTAAATTTCCACATATTGTGCCACAATTTACCATGTGCCATAAAGTTACACCGTAAGGTGGATGGTTATGTGTTGTTAGCAGACACTGATGTGCTGTTTCGTTGTCGTTGCAGTCAGGAGGTAAAAGCAGTGCTGCTCTCCATTTGTCCCGAGCTGTCTGTCGCAGAGCTGAGAGGTGGTGAGTGTTGGCTGAACAGCCACGGCTGTTCTGCACCCAGCTCTGTGTGTTTGTGTTGGTCACATTCTTAGAGTGCAGTCAGCAAAAAAAACAAATCTCTCTTCCTTCCCTGGGCTGGCTCATATGAGCTACAAACTTCAGAAGGGACAGGTTTACGTTGAGATGCATCTGTGTGTTCAATGAGAACACGTGGCAGCTGGGGCACTGGCAGGCAGGGTGTGGTGAGGTCTGGTGCTGCAGAAGATTGGGCTCATTTGTTTGCTCAGAGATAGCCAGATAAATTCACTAAAACTCTCCTTTTCTTGCCTAGTGTGGTTCCCTTGGTACAAGCAGGGGAAGCAGATCCGAATGTGGCCAAATATTTAAACAGGTAAAGAAATCCATCTCCTTTTTCTGTACTACTGAAGCACGCGTGGTGGTGGTCCCTCACTCTCATTGTAAAACTGTGGGGCTTCACCTTTCAAGGAGCTTACCTTCTAGATTAAGACCTTTGAAGTCTGAAGAAGCAGCTTTTAAAAATGTACTGTTGCATGGCCTGTAAGTGTCTGCAGAGAGTACTGGGGTGCTGGGGCTGGGGGCGGCCACTCAGCTTTCTTCTTCAAGGTGGGAATCACTTCTTGTGTGCTCTCTCTGCCTTGCTTTACCTGCAGTTCGTGTGCAGTAATGGAACGAGCTTTGTTGCACAGCTGCATGCTGCTGGGTACACCTGATGGCAGTAGTTAGTTTCATTGCTTTTCCCTTGGTTTACAGACTGAGTGATTACCTCTTCGTTTTGGCACGTTATGCTGCAATGAAGGAAGGGAAGGAAGAGAAAATATATACAAAGCCAGAACCATAACTGGGAGCTGGGACGTTTGTTTTGTAGACCTTGGAAAGCTAAATCCAGCAGAGTGCTTTCCCCAGGCACGGATGGGAAAGAGAGCAAGCCTGAATTGGGAACGTGAGCTGCCAAAGACTTCCAGTTAATGTGATCAGGACCTTGTTCATAATTGCTGTGAGGAACACAGCTGTTCTGTTCACTAGGCCTTGTAGTAACACAGTGCTGTTGGTTTCAGAATTACTCTTCCCCCTAGATCAGAGCTGAGACAGGAGACTTCTCATAACTCCAGCTCATTTCTGGAGTTGTCTTAATTTCCCTGGGCAGCAGCGGGTTCTGTGGAGAGGCTTCGACAGGGCTCTGAGGTATGAAGAAAAGAAAACAATCAGCTTTCCTTTGTAAGTCATAATGCTCATACAGAACAGGCACTGTGCTGAGATTCAGGAACTCTGTCCACAAGCTCTGAAATAATAAATGTGATTTACTTGTACCAAAGGGCCCTTAACTGTCATGCTTTAATACTGAGCCCAGCTTGCTTTTCTTTTTTAAGTTGCTTTCAATCCATCAGCCCTGGCTGAAGCTGAGCTGGGTAGATTTACAGGAACACACTTAGAATTCTTTGGCTCTGGCTGTCTCTCTTTATGCACGTGAAAAATGTGTCCATGCTGACAATCCCACACATCCTCTGCCAGGAACAGGCTCATGCAGGACAGGGATTAAAAGAGGAAGGGCCAAATCCTACAGGTCATGTGCAGGCAAGATCTGCTTAGTTAGCTGGGGTTAACTCCCTGCAGGGCTGCCCCCCCAGCACACAGACCCCTTGAGAATTGGCTGCAGGAATTACAGTCCAGATATCAAATATCTGTCAGCCAGGAACCGCTCAGGTCCAGTCTGCACTTGAAGGGGTTGAGATGAGTAGCAGGGGCCTGGAGCTTTTTCAGCTGATGCAGTGAGAGGTGAAAGAAAGAGACCAATAGCTACAGGAGTTCATATCTCACACCCAGGAACGGCCTCAGGAGTTTCACTCCCATGGAGCTTTCAGTGGTTCTTTTTTAGGCTCTTTTTCAAGCTTTTTCAGCTTTCTGATGGATTGGACTGCCAAAAAACATACTCAGTGTGTAAACAGGTGTGCTACAGCCAAGTGAATGCTACTCACTCTGTACCAGAATAGCCAGACATTACAGTTGAAGTCCAAGTCTCTTACAGGTTGGTAGTCTGGAAGGATATGTGTGAGATGTGTTGGTTTAAGCCTTCTCCTCCTCGTGTGGAGGAGCATCACAGGAAGGTGGGGGCTGCAGGGTGGTTGCATGGGTTAAGAGTGCCTGCCCTGCAGTAATGGTGGCACTCTTGGTGGTGGGAGCTTCTAAGCCACACAGTTTCCACTGTTCAATTATTTCAAGTAGGAACAACTTCAGAGTTGTTCCCCAGAAGGGGCTCTGGCTTTTGTGTTAACCTCTGATAATCAGAGTGGGGTCAGTGTAAAGAACACCCAGCACTGAGAGACACTGCTGTCGTCTCATTATTCACCCCTTTTTTGTTGTTGTTTTTTTTTTTAAACACATATTTCATGGCTATTGTTAATGCACATTTTTCACAGAGTAATTTTCCAAGCCTTAGCCTGTAGCACATCCCAGTGACAAATGCTCTTGATTTGGACTGTACCGTCAGCTGCAATGTCACATCAGACACTTTCTCAATGCCTGCTCCAGACAGGCCATCCACTTTTATGATAGCTCTGTCTCGGTGATCACTATTGAACCTTAAGAATCTAGAGGCTTTTCAAGTTTAATTGAATAAAATTCTTTGCAGTATAAATTCTTCATGAATGCTATATAAATCAGCTCCAGGATGGATTTATAGTATTTTCTTCTTTTTTCCAGCTGGGGGGAAGAAATCTCACTACTGTTTTGGGACCAAAGCTAGTATTGTTTTGAGTGCAAGGAGGAATAAATTTAGCTACGACGCTCTTAGAGGATGTAGAGATTAAATTTATTAGGGTTCACTCAGCTTCCAGCTCTCTCTTTGTACCCAAACAGGTCTGTGCAATTGTTTCTGCATGGCTGAAGCTGAGGGATGCTATGAGGGATGGTAGTGGCTGGGGTGCCTCTGTTTTCCAGATAAGCAGGCACAGGGAGAACTTGGGCTGAGAGCAATCCCAACCCCACGGGTGCTCAGCAGAGCAGAGCTCCACAGGGACCACACTTGGCTCTGTGAGCTCACAGCCTGCAGTGTTGGCCCAGTGCTTTAGCACCGTGTTGTGCAGCACTTGCCTGTATCCTGGTCCATGCAGGCAGGCAGGGACACGGGACCTTTCACACCAGCTTCTAGTGTGGCTGAGCTGGCAGCTGCTAACACTCAGGGGGCAGCGTACAGGAATGCCTCAGAGCCTAGCAAGAGAAGGGACAGGTGAGCAAAGAATCACTGCAATGAAGTACAAGCCTTAAAACTAGTCAGGAGTTGGTGCTGGGCTTGGTTTTTCCCAAGTCATTCAGTTGCACCCAGCAAATGCAGCCATACAACACAGGCATTCCAGTGCCTGCACCTCATTAATATCACGGGAGGAAGGCAGATGCTGTGTCCGTGCTGACCGTCTGCAGAGCCCAGACACATTCCTGCCTAGCAGGGTTCCTTATTTATGATCACGTTGGAGCTGCCAGCAGAGACATATGTTGCTAAGGGTCGTTTATTCTTGTTTGTAAAATGTATGGCTGCTCCTAGCTTACGTACTGTCAAAACTGGAAGAACTGGCCCCAAAATCTCTTGCTGCATGATTGGATCAGACGCCTGTACATCTGTTAACGCTGTAGGAGCTGTAAAACGAAATAAGTTTCACTATAACTCAAGCACCTCTATTACCACCACAATGTGAGCAGCAGAGCTGGCTGCTGCTCTTGCAGAAATGACACAAACACACATTTTGCCAAGTTGTATGTAAATTTATACAAGGCACCATTCCCTCTGCTGACACAGAAAGATTGGTGCCTGCATGTGCCCCCCCACCCTGAGGGATGCACTGGGGCTGCAGCCATAGGGGAGGTCTTGGGGTGCACACAGCCACCCTGCACCAGCCCCTGCCCAGAGCACAGTGCTATGGAAGGCAGGAACCACCAGGCTGCGGGGGAAGTCAGGGACTTGGGATGCTAGGAGCAGCAAGAAGAGCTGCCTGCTCCCCAAACGTGCCCCTGCCTGGGGGGGACCCCAGCACCACTCCAGGTCTAGCAGTCCAGCTCTGCTCTGTGCCCCACGTGCATGGTCCCAGCACCTCAGCATGCACAGAACCAGCCCTGACAAACTCAACGCTCACTTCTCAGTGCTGGAGAAGCAGGCACTTTGCAGGCCTGGCTGTCTGTTGCCAGCTTTCTGCCTTCACAGCATCTGCTGCGAGATTTCTTTTTGCCGTTTCTGACAGTGCCATATGCCTCAGTGTCAAAACAATGGTACGTGCACACTGACTGGGAGCCCTGGGCCATGCTCCCACTGAGCCCGAGCCCCAGCTGAGCCCCAGCACCCACGGGGCTGCCCCAAGCACTGCAGGGAAGCAGGACCAGCAGCCACAGCTCTGTGCTGTGTGAAGGGCCCCGCCAGCACCTGCTTACACTGAGGACAACAGACCCCACTTAAGGGCTATCACTGCACCCTGCAAGACTACACACAGCGTTTCTGCAAGCATATTCTGCAACACAAATCCTGCTCCAAAGAACCCTGCCAGGTCCCTTTGGGCTCAGAACTGCTCACAGCCACACAGGCAGTGCCCCAGGGAGCCCAGCTCAGGGCTGCCAGAGCACGTGTGCCAGGAACCAGCCTGACAAAAGGGATCCCCAGGCACCCAGCAGCCTCCAAGCCCACCCCACAGCCTGCTGGCAGAGGCACCGATGCACCAGAGGTCTGCTCCCACCCTGCTGTGCTCTCTGCACATTATACTCTGTGGTTTCCCTACCCCTGGGGAAAGGAAGAAGAACCATCCGATCATCATACCAGCTTTATTTTCCTCTTCCCTGCGTTGCTTGTACAAGGGATGTACCAAGGTCTCCACAGCAGCAAGTCTTCTATAGAAAAAATAGTCATTAATCTCCCGTGGCAAAGCCATCCCTGTCCTACAAAGGACACCTGCACAGAACACAGCAGTGCAGGCAGGGACTGTGCTCAGCCCCCACTCAGCTGAAATCGTGTTAAAGACTCTCAGTCACACAGGAGTCAGCTTCTCAAGAGGAATATGACTGCTGCACATACAGTCTCCAGGGTGCTTACTACACAGTCACGTTTTATCCACTAGCTACAGAACTGGATGTACTGTCTTGTAGTGCAATATCTGCAGGTTGGGAGGGACCTAGCTAAGACCACGTTAAGAACTTCTCTAGGAATTGTACTCCTGAGGAATGAAGGGAAAAAAGGGGAGTGAGGATTCCACTTCGTTGTGTCCCAAGTGTTTCACACAACCATCCCTGTGCTCACAGACACAACAATTCCAAGAAAATGGGATCCTGTGTTCAATTTAACCCAGCAGTGGTACAATTCAGAGCCTGAACCTCTCAGCTACGCAGTGAACACCTCCCACTGAAATGCTCTTCAAATAAAACACAAAGGAACTGCAACCCAACCCCAGACAATTATTACTATCATCTTTATGTCCTTTGGACTCAGTCTGGAATCTTGGATTCTCGGGATGCAGACTTGCATGTCCTCATAAACCTTCCCAATCCCTCCTGCTCTGTATTACTGAGATGATTAAGAAAAAGGACTCAGTGCTGCTTTCCCGATGCATTTCCAGGCACCTTCATTTTCTCTGAAAAATCAGTTAATGCCATGTAGAGCAGAGAAAGATGAAGCAAGGGGCACTTCTGCACTCCTGGTTGAACGTTACCAGTATTTTCTGGCCTGATGTGCAGCACACAGTGGTTAGGGTGGTTAACAGGGCCATCCAGAGAGCCCAGGGACCTCTCTCCCTGCTTTGCTGAGCACGCCTGGGGAGAGGAAGGTGAAGCTGCAGAGACATGACAGATGAGGCTCTGAATTTCAGTAGAAACTCCAGGAAGGGTCCACGCCTTCCCAACACACACATGCACACCCCCACTCACGCCCTTTCTTTCACAAAAACCTGAAGAAGCTGCCTGCTACAGGCAAACATCAGCTTGTAAAAATAAGGCCAGAAAGGGACAAAGCAACTAAAACAAAGACTTTGGCAACAAAGCAAATGTGGCTGTTACACAGAGGCCAAGTCTGGATTCACAACAGCGCATCTCCCTAACAAAAGGGATTGCAAACCAAGTGAAACTTCCATCCAAGTAGAGAAGCTTTGCCAGCAGAGGTTTCCAGAGGGCTCTGGGCAGCCTGACACACTCCCCTTCCAGAAAGCACTGGGGGCACCGGTCCCACTGCAGCACTGCTGGGGAGTGAGGGCCACCCAAACCACGTGCCAGCTTCCACCTAAATAAAATAAAACCTTTTCTGCTCCCAAACAAATTCCAACAACCCCTTTTGTCCAAATCACAGCTCTAGCAAGAGCTTGGCAGAGGCACAGCTGGCTCAGCACGCTGACCCCCACGCCTGCTGCTTGAGCTCTTAACCTGCAGTGCTCCAGAGCCTTCCTGAGAATGGCAGGGTCCATCTGCTTGCATTTAACCTGCTGCTTCTCGAGTCTGGGCTAGTGGTTTGTTCTCTGAGACAAATGCAAGGGCCTTGCATGAAGTAAGAGCATCAGGAAGCCCTCACACATTGCCTGACCTGAGTAATGAGTGCCTGTTTGTGGCACGTCCAGCTCTGCAGCTTTGTGCTTGTCTCCTTGTGGGCTCGGTCCCATTTCTGCCTTTGTGCAGCTTTCCACTGATCAGCTTCCACCCAGCAAGAAACCAGAGCATCTCCTGGGAAAGGAAAAAGAAATACTCCCGCAGAGGCAGCCGCCCGCTGAGGGTATGACGGTCACTAATCTGACTGGCACTTTTAATGTTCCTTTTGTGCTCCCCCGGGGTTTGCTTTTAAAGATGATTTACGTGGGTGTCAAGTGAAGAGTATTGGATCAGGCCCATCGCCTCCTTCATCCTGGAGGAGTGCCCAAGAAGAGCCAGCCCTGTCTAGCCCAGAAGCTCTTCCCTGTAAACCTCCACCTCCCGTGGAGCTGATGTGCTCTGTGCATGAAGGCCTCCACCTCCAGCAGCAGTCAGCAGCTCTGAGAGCCCCCATCACAGAGTCCAGGGCCGTGGTAACTAGGACAACTCGAAGCCAGTGTTCATGCTGATGGCGTAGCGCAGCTTCTCCCGCAGAATGCTCTTCTTGCTGTAGTTGGGAAGCTTGAGGAGGTTGAAACACGTGGAGGAGGTTGGGAGACGCCCACCTGGCTCTTTCTTGCGGATGGTGAAGAAGCCCCGCAGCACGCTGCCCAGTGTGTCACCTGTGTCCTGGAATGGGGCAGAAATGCTGAGCTCATCTGGCATTCATTGAAGGCAGAGAGGTGCTAAAAGTGCTGGGGATAGGGAGAATCAGATCCTAAAACCCTAAAGTCCCCCACAGCTGCCAGAAATGAGCTTCTGTGAACTCCAGGTGCCATTACACATGCAGGGGCACTACGGAACAGGATCAGAAGCATGGGGAGGCGATGTGTGAGGGGAAAGCACAACTGCAGAGAAGCATGAAGAGCCCAGCTGCTGCTGTGCTGGGAAGGAGGGAGGTACAGCTACGTGCACCCTGACAGCAGGAGGCTATTTTCACCTCCATCTGTAGAATACACATCTTTGTGGGTTAGTTTCCTGGATGGACAGAGGTGAGGAGGCAGAGCAGGGAAAGAGGCCTGCCCAGCATGGCAAGGAATGCTGGAGACAGGAGCCAGCAGAAGGCCTACCTGGTCATCAGAGACTTCCACACAACGGATGGAAAATGGAGGCTTGAGGTAGGCAAAGCCCAGAAGTGGAGGCCTAGAGCAGCTGGTAACAAACTGAAAAAGTGATGGACAGTGAAAGACAGCAGCAGTGAGAGCAGCCTGGCTGTAACAGACACATGGCTAATGCAGTCACAGCAAACTGCTGCTTAGACTGGCATCTGAGCACCCCACCATACAATACTGCTGAGCTTTGTGCTCAGCTCTACCAGCCTTTGAAAACTGCCATCCAAGCAGCACTATTCATGTTAACAAAAGAGTGTTTATAGAACTCTGCTTCCCACCAGGGGAGCAGGGTGTAGATTTTAAGGCACTGAGCATTCTGATGTTCCTTCTGTCAGGACAGAAAACAGGTAACAGGTGGAGAACAGCTCCAGCCCAACCACCCTGAATTCCAGGTGGGGCTGAAGAGACCACACTTACCTTCAGAAACATGGCTCTTTCCTCAGGGCTGAAGTCATTAGCTAGGATGTCCCACAACCAGATTATGACCCGATGACTGCCATGGAAGCCCCCATAGTACACGGTATGTTTTCTGGGGAGAAAAAGGTTGTGACAGGTTTGTGTCCCACTCCAGCAGTGGGGTCACAGCTGCCAGCAAACAAGTGCTGGAAGGATCAGTACTGCTGCCCCGAGTCAGGGTTCAGTGCAATAGCAAATGCTGCCAGCACAGAGCCCCACAGTGCTTACTGGGTGCTTGATCAGAAAAAAGGAAATTCTGCTCTCGAGAACCACTGCACAGCAGTGGAGGAAAAGACCCTTTACATTCATTAACACTGTCCAGATCAGCTTTAAGGAGCCTACTATTCATTTCACTTGCTTCCATCTGCTCCTAATTCCCATTAGGATGAACAGATAGCTGGGAAAGAGTCAGTCTCCCACAGACCTCCAGATAACCACACAGTAATTTGGTCTGCTGCATGAAAAGACCTGCACAGCTCAGTTGGTCACTTACTTTAAGTCCTCGAGGTCAATCTCAGCATTGTCACCAGAGATGAGCCGCTGCAGCTCTGGTGCAGAGAACATACGAATCCACTCAGGCTTGATGATAGACCTGAATCCACTGATGAGTGCTGCTGTCTGACTCTTGATCTGTGTGTGCATCCGGAAGTGAGCCATGAGATGGATGTAGCTGATCCTGTGTGCGAGAGGGAAGGTTGCAGCCAGGGAGCCAGAGCAGCAAGAGAGATCCACCCTCAGACTACTATAGAAATACTTTGCTATTGTGCGATTAGAGGCCTTTTTTCAATTCCTCAGGATTAACAGATCATGCTTCACAGAGCCCTCACTGCAGCTGGAGTCAACACGCTAAGAACCCTGAGGAGATTGTCACCTTCACCCCTGTAGCACAGAGGAAGAAGTGCACTGATTACTGAAGGGAGGCACCATCAGACTTCTTCAGCTTACCACCAAAGCAACAGAGCTTGCTGCTCATCAGCTCCTAGGCAGACAACCACCACAGCCATGCTGTCTGTGTAACCTCACTCTGCCACTGACAGCGAGAGAGAACTTCTGCTGGATTGCTTCCACGTTGTAATACTTCTGCTCCCTCCCAGCTACCAATTTGTGTGCACATTTGCACAGAAGCTTCAAAGTTTCCGCTGTAGGAGAGCACAGCAACATACAGGACTTTCAACTTCCTCCCTGAGCTGACTTCTGACAAGCCACAAAAAGATCCTTTCAAATGCAAACTCCTCGGTAAGAGCCCAAGAGGGAAAAAGCCTGGGCACATCACACTGCAGAGCACACCAACAAAGGTGAATCTTCAGGTAGGATCCAGCTTTAGCTTAAAGAGAACAAACCCCAGATTACCAGTTCAAACACACATCTGCATAATAGGTATTTTATCCTGCATTTATGATCACTGAAGGGTAGAGAGAAGAAAAAAATGAAGGGAACAAAAAGGTGGGTTTGGTTTTCAGGCTCCGGAGTTGACATTTACGATCACTATCTAAAAGCTGGTTATCTGTGAAAATAGCTGCAGGGCTCAGTGTCTCCTCTGATTTCCTGTGTCTAAAGTACGACTGTTGACTGCATTTGAATTCAGCACTGTCTCTTCTGAAGAACGGTGCTTTATACAACTGCCACATGTTATCATTTTGAGAAGATCTGTCTGCTCCAAGGTGTCTTTGAGCATCTGTGCCCTCTATGTTCATGACTGTGTGCCTGAATTGCTTTGAATCCATCTGTCTGCATCTATCACCATCATTAAATCCTGCAGAATCTCACAGACTGTGTGCCTTTGACCTCAGAAACACTGTTGCAAGAAGTAAATTGTCAATTTCTATTTTGCAAATCGAATTTAATACAATTTCTGCCGATGAACTGTAACCAGTAAATTCTATTAAGATATTTATGGGCTCCTTCTACTCTAATCTATCTCAATTCATTCCAGATGTAAGCCCAAGGAACTAGAATAAAGTATTTTGCAGTGGTGACCTTAAAAAATCTAATTGCTGTACTTACTTATTTTCATTGGTAACGGGAATGGTCTTCCCTCCAGGAACAAGTTCATGGCAAACAAGCTGAGGGAAGAAATGATTGTATTGCTAATTACTGCCTGGAACCACAATGGAAAGAAATGTCACACTAAGCTGTTACCTCCCCATAAAACATTTACTTTTACAATAAAACAGTAGGATTTAAATTTTAAGTAATAATCCTGCTTCTGCCTCAAACCAGTTTCACTTAACAGTTAACATAGCAATTGAACAGTGGGGAACTCTCCAACCCTCCCACCAGCACATCCTTGAGCACATTGCCTGCTCTGCCACTGATGAACCACATGCAAATCGAGTCAGAGAGCCCTGGGGGGCTGCCACAATCCCACAGTCCTGAGACCCAACAGCCTCAGAGCCCAGCCCAAAGCTATCTGCTGCAAGGTCTCACCTGGGGCTGCTGAGTGACAGAGCTCCCTGGAGTTCACTGTCCTTCCAGATGGGCACTCAAAACATGAAGCAGAGCACACTTGGAAAGTGAGACACCTGGGAAGCACCTCCTTCCTGCCCCATCAGGCCAAGGCCTGGTGTTCAAATGCCCCTGCTAAGTGCTCCATGTCTTACAGCTTCCTGAGCCAGCCTAGCTCTAGTAGCTGGCTTCTCATAGACAGAGCAAAAGCATCTCGTTTTTACCTACCCACATCTTCCAGCTGTGCACCCACAGCATCACTACTGCACCAGTGGCTGAGCAGAGCTTTACAGAATCCACTGCAGAAGTGCAACCACGTATCATCAAACCTCCACACAGAGCTCTACCAGCAGGCTTCTCATCTCAAGGCCAAGTGCCTTACTGCCAGTCTTCAAGTACCCATCACAGAAACCACTACATATAGATTTCCTCCCTAATCACAGATTCTTCTTCAGAGAAGAGGAAAACAAGTTGTACAGCAAAAACACAAAACCATGTTTTTCAAGTATAAAAAAAAATCTCAGCACACAAAAAAATTAAGGGTCAGAGGGCAAACTTTTTGTTGAAAAAGCTATTATCTGCCCACAGATAAATACTGAATGAAGCCACAGGATCCTAGCACTGAGTTCAGACAAGCTCTGAACTGGAGCCAGCCTTTGAGCACAGCCACTGTCTATGAAAGTAAGAGCAGAGCTGAGTCCTACCTGCAGTCAAACACAAGGTCATTTATCATCAATCTCCTCACGACCCTTGGTTAGATGAGGTCAAATAAAGCATCCATATTACATATCCAGAATCACAGAGTGAAAAGCAATCAATGAAGCACAAGCTTGGACAGATTATGCTATAGATGCTTAAGATTAGCCATCAGAAAGCTCATCGGAGAGCAACAGATACCTTCTGCTGGCCACACAGACTGCAGGCGAGTCTCTCTGCCCTAAAGACACTACAAAAAGATAGGATACTTCTGCTCAGGAGTCAAACCTAATTCTGCTGCGTACTGCTCACATTCACAATGTGTCACTTCCAGGATCAGAGGCTTTCCAACAGCAGTGGGCAGTGATCAGTCCTCAGGATTGCTTTCAGTGCTTCAGCTCTTCCTGGTAAGATGAGCCAGACAAGTGAGGGAGGTGGTCCCATAAGGTGCAACTAGGATCTAACCATGAGGGACTGCCCGAGCCAAGACCCTGGAGGACTCAGAACATCAGTACCCAGGACTCTGCTAATCAACAGCTAGCACAGGAGCTGAGATAAGGTCCAGAAGTCATTGAATAAAAGCTTACCTGACCCATCACATCTTCATCGTAGGACAGTGTTAAGCCCAAGTCACTGATATCACCATCATAACGCTACAGGAGCAAAAGGGAAAACAGAAAGGAGTTAGTGTTAAGGAGCAGGAACTGCAGCTCTGCATTTCTGTACCACACTCTCATTAAGTGATCCCCAAAAGGCACTAGGCATGAAAGCACAATACATACATGACTTGCTCAAAGTTACAGAGAGACTGTACAAGAGATGAGGCTAAGACTCTGGAACTGGAAATCAGTAACTCCTAATTTACACCTTCAGACTCCTTTCTCATCCCTGCCTGCCTCAGAAAGGATGCAGGACAGCTGCACGTTATACTGCTTCAGAACCAGCATGCATCTCTACTGCCCTGTTACCTTTGTGGTGTTTTTCAAAACAATCAGTACCCTAAAGGCACGTGCCAATCTAGTATTCCCAGCAGCAGCCAGTGACAAGGGAGTTGAACAGCAGAAAAAGTAATACTCAGACCTTAATTGAAGTGAGATTTTTATAGAACTCAGAGTCCAAGGAGGGAAGTTCATCCACAGAGCTATAGAAGACGCTGTGGTGGTGTCCAAGGAGCTGACTCAAGAAGAAGGAAGCAAATGGTACATCCACAACTATTCCCTGCAAACAAGAATAAATACATGAGGTCACAGTGTGCTCTTGCTTTGTGTGATGTCTTTGGTTATTGCTACACTAACAATAAAAACACCACAGCACAGAATCTTTGTCTCACCTCATATACAGCCTTCCCAAGCATCTTCCCCACAAACTCAAAGAGCTGCAGGTAGTTCTCATGAATATAGGATGTTGGGGATGGATATAGCCTCTCATCACCGCTGGTTGTCTGTGCAGAGGTAACAGTACAGTGAGCCAGCCTGCTTCTGTCTGCAGCTGCTCATCACAGTCAGCATCTGCAGCCCCACATCATACCTTGAACAAGTTGAGTGCAGGGTCAAACACTTTCTTTATTATCTCTTCCAGAAACTCTTTGAAGACACCGTCCTGATCGATACCAGCCTCATCCACACCCAGGTCATTCACAAATTTCACTCGGATCACTCCCTTCATGGCATTCTGGGAAAGCTGCCGTAGCTGTTCATATCCATCCTACACAGACCAGAAAACCCCAGGGCAAATGTGAGGGAAGACACGTGAAACACTCACACAGAGACAGGAGATAGAGATGCCCCACAAAGATCTCCATGTGTATCATTGAATTTTGGTGTCCAGCATTTTTCCTAATCCAAACTCCAAACCTTAGTCTGAACTGAACTAAGGTCCAGCATATTTCTGTATAGTCACTTCACAAAAGAAGGCAAGCAGGTCAGGTTAGAGGTTCATTAGTTGGTTTCTGCAAACCACGTCACTCACCTCCAACATTCGTGAGCGGCGGATAGTGATGTGTGTGACATGAGGTGATGCAGAGCTGGTTTCAACCAGCCCAAGCTTCTCCTTCTCCTTTGTAACCATGTTTCGGAAAAGCAGCACCCTCTTTGAAAGAAAAGAAACATAAGCCTTCATCCATGGGGATCCTAGCCACCCTCCAATGCAGCAGGGCTTTCAGATGGTCCTAAGGTATGCTCAGATCTGGCTCTTGGTTGGCCATTCCCAGGTAGACCCCACGATGCTACTGTCACTAACTCACTAGAAATAGGGAGATCTGCCTCCTTATTCCCCAGTGAGGCAGATAAAGGCCTTTGTTTAATTAGTATTTCAGTCACAAACTCCACAGAATGCCCAGGACACACATCCCTTCTGTCCAAGGCCACCACCTTTTCAGCCTCCACCCTTTCCCCACTCACATTCTTGTGAGGAATGACATGTGGGATGTACTGCAGGAGCAGCTGAGCTCGTTTCTTGTCCTTGTCCAGCTCCTGGAAGAGTACGCTGGGTTTGAGGTCCCTTACAAAGAAAGGAACAGACTTAGAGATCCCAGGGAAGTGCCCAGGTGTAGTGAACAGCTGGGGGTAGAACACAGAAGAAACCTGTAATGATTTTAAACATGACTTAAGTACTCAGGAGTACACATCCGAGAAGGCCAGAGATATGCAGGCTGCTGGGTGCTGCGCTGCCTTTCAAAGCAGCGCCCTCCACGAGTGGCAGCTAACCATTAAGAGAAGCACCTCTGCTGAGTATTTAAGCCACAAAGAAGGGATGTTCTTAAACGCAATCAACACAAGAAGTATTTCTGACCTCAGGTACAACATGAGATGCATCCAATTGAAAGGAAGGGATCCTGAACCAGCCTCCCAGAGGGAAGCCAGCACCGTGGGGCAAGCACACAGCTGCACACAACCCTTGCTGTTTGCTGGGACACTTACTTCCGTAGCCAGTGGTCCTCAGGAGCAAAACGCCTGCGGCAGTCCCTTTCATACAACACCATGAGCCAGCCATGGACAGAATGAAACAACTCCAGTGTCTCCCCCCTGGCATTCTCTGAACAAAAGGAAGAAAGCAGCAATGTCCAGGCAGCCTAGGTACAGGAGTGTCCAAGAGCAACATGTTGATTGTCTCCCCAACAGTAACAGGAGAGGAGAACTCCTCCTAACCTCCACTGCCTTCAGAGGAAAGTAAGAGGTTTGTGTGTGTCCCAGAAGACTTTTCTGATCAAAGTGAACAAGTCTTAGCTGCATCAGAACCATCTCAGAAAGCTCCAATCAAATCATCAGAATAGAAATGGACTGCCTCATCTGATTGTCAGAACTCAACTGCACTCAAATTATATCCACATACAGATGGACATGACATTTTCAGAAACTCCAGCAAGATGACAAAAGCTGATAAGCCCATCGTGCCTGGCAAACAAATTCGCTTCTGTAATATATGAGTGCATTGTATTTGGTGCCAAGCATGACAGCAGCATCTGGACACCAAAACACTGGGACATGTTCTCAAGCCACATAACATAATATGTTTCTGTGCAAAGTAATAATTAGCAGGAGCTTCAAGTTCCAAAATTAATGCTGTATATTGTTCTACTAGCATCCTCAACTTAAGCTACTAAAAGCACTTACCCACAATTCCATCCCAGATCATCTTAAACACGAAGGAATTCAGAAAAGATGAGATGGTAACAAGCTCTTCCAGTTTGAATGAAATCTGCTCCTCATAGACTTCTATGTCATCAAGAATCCTATCAGAGAAAACAAATGCAAATGTACAAGTGTTGATTTAATTCCCTTTTGAAATTTTCATAAGGGCACATTATCCTTTAGCAGCAGCTTATTTCTATGACAACTGACACCCATGAGAACCTGAAGTCACAAACAACTAATCCTCGTTTATTGATTTTGATTGACATCTGATTGTAACATTAGACAGCATGAAAGGTCTGTGCTACAAGCCCAGGCAGCACTTCACAGCTACAAGGAACTGTGGACTAGTTCCACAGAGAGCTTTCTCATCATCAAAACAAGTCTCTACTGACCAGCAAGGACAATTTTCCACCCTTTTTCCCATTCTTTGTGCTGCACAAGCCAATGAGCAAGACAGCAACAGAGCTGCAAACAGAAACATGTTAGCTGCCAAGCTTCCTTGCAGCAGTACTATATCACCATTCCTCAAAGATGCCTACACCAAGGTGTATGCTTTGCTGCCCTTAAACTGTAGGATAAATGTTTCTCCCCCCTCCCTCACCAGCTCTGTCATCTTTTGCTGCCACTTCAGCCAGCTGTACGTTCCTGAAGCAGTGAAAGGCTGTGGGGGGGGGGGAGGAAAGAGATGTCCTTCTGAAGTTCTCTTCCTTAGGATCACATTCAAGAAGCCTGCTGCTTTACACTGCCTTGTTATCTTTATGCAAAGACAGCAATATCTTAATTATTCCTCTTGCAACCTAAGGAACACAAGAGTTTTACATTACAGGTCTAGAGAGCACCCTTTGCTTGCTACCTACGTGATAAGGTGGCGGGAGCAGTCACAGAAGAGCATCAACATGGCCAGCAGCCTCTTGGATTCTTCTGTATCATTATTCAGGCACTCCAAAAAGAGCTTTAACCCTCCTTGTGGTCCCAGCTCACAGATAAAAGCCCATAATTTGGGCAGCAGATCGTCCAAGTAAGTGAGGCCTAGCAATGAAAAAACACAGCTCACTCAGTAAAGCTTTTCCTGCCTGCTTATTCATGCAGGCTCAAAGAGAAAAACAAGAACTTGGTGCTCATAGATTCTTTTGCAAAGTAATCTTTTCCTTGAAGGGAATACAGGCATCACACTGGGCTCCAAAGCCCATCTGCATTAAGAGACATACAGTCACCAGGAAAGCAGAAAGATCTTTTAAATAAGGTATGAACTGCTTGCACATCTGCAACCCCTTCCCACTCTGGATTCACTCTTCTGCTCCAGGCACTAGACCAAAAGAGTGCTCCCCTCCTCCTCCATCCATCTGGAGATCAGGTAATTTGTTCTTGAAAACGTATGAAAACATCCAATGTTTCCACCACAAAGTTAAACACTGCAAGACTTCCTGAAAAGACTGACTGAGTTTGATATGGAGTAAGCATAGTTTCCTGTAATGAAAACTTGCTTCTATTTGTATTCTGGAGAGCTAATGCTTGATAAAGAAGTGATGAATGCTATTGATCAGCTGTACGATTCAGGTTGGAACAAGCCTTCCATCCAACCAGTCAATAACCCATTGGTAGCTTTATCACAGACAACAAGTCAACAGAATTTCATAAGAAAATGCTATTTTTTCCCCTCCACCTTTGAAGTGATTCAAAAAGCACAGCTGTGCCCTGACCTGTGAGTATCTGCAGGCGTATCTGCGTCAGCGTTGTGAGGGTAGTCTGGTACAGGACACAGATACTGCACACCTTCTGCACCTCTGCTGAGTCCACTCGCTTACCCCCAACGGGCTTCAGAATGTGGCGCACAGACGCAGACTTCTGAAAAGCTCTCTTGAAAAGGTCTGGTGATGGAAGCACACAAAACAGTGGCTCAGGACATAGGTGTTACTCTAAACCATCTCTTGTCCTTAGCAGCTTTGCAGCCCTGTGATGGAGGGTTTTAGCACAATGGGTCACCAATGGACAGTAAGTTTTTTTCTGGGGGGGTTGCTTATAGAACCCTGTATGTACAGCTGCTAGTAATGCCCAAGAATGTTTCAGTGGAGGCATTACCCTTCAGCCCAAAACCTTACCAGATCTGCAGTAACTAATGACCCACAGGATACAGTACTATGGTTAGCAGCTAGAAAATTGCTAGATTACAGCTGTTTTACTCTCAATACTCTTCTGCAGAACCACCATGCAAGATGAGCCCCCAAGCCAGCTTCACCTTGCTTTTCACCTGGGAAGCTGACCTCCCCCATCTTGCCTTGGGAAGCACTAAGCAATGCAGTAAGCACTTTAGCTACTTGCAAAACAATGAAAAAAACTGCTAAAATAAGCACATATTTTCACAGCATCAAAGTAAGAGACTTGCCCCAGGTCACAGAGGCACTGTGAGCAGGAATTACAAATAACAGAGATCATATCCCCACCTAAGCAGCAGCAGCTGCTGCAAGTAATTACTCAAAGCTTTTAGCTAAGTGGAAAAGTCCAGCTCCTCTGAGACTGGGAGAAAGAAACACACACATGCACACACACAAACATAGACAAAAGCAACTCTGCAGAACTGACTCTTCACAGGGAGGCTGTTCTGAGGGGAAACTGGCTGTGTTGGCAGCTGAGCTATTTCCTGATTCTCCAGCAATTTCTTGCTGAGCACATCACTGAAGAGGATGCGGATCATATGGACTCCCCAGAGATGCTGCAGTTGCTTCGTCAGCAGAGGCATGGACTCATTCAATCTAAAAGAAAAGTCAGAGAGACATGCTAGGAGGCAGACTGGAAAAAAAAAAGGAAAAACACCCTTGATATCCTGATACATTCAGCTTGCAGGCAAAATGGAGCACACACCCACACTGCAGATGGTTCTCATGGGGGATAGAAAAGAACCAAATATACGAGAGAACAAAAGACACACAAGTCCTAAGTCAAGTGTGCCAGCACAGCCACTGTTACCAGTCTGACAATACTAACTGAACATCCTCATGTAATAGTCTATGAATGAAGCAGTTTAAGTTGTGCAGATACATCCTGAAATATGATAAATTATTCTGAGTAGGGTTACCCTGCTCATCTCAAAGCACAAAACACTTTGCAGCTTAAAAAAAAAACCACACCTGTAATAACAACAAAATAAATGGAGAGGCTTAACCATCTATCACCATAAGGTCCTCTTACCCATAATCCACAGTCTGTGAAAACCAACCCAGAACAGGATGCCAGTGGGTCAGATTGGATTTCTTCTGTGAAACATACTTCTGGCAGTAGGAGAGCATGTGAATGAGCACACCCACAAAGTGAGCTGTCTCGTCCTCAAGGACTTTATCATTCAAGGAGCCCAAGTACACAAGATTACCTGGCAGAACAACCAGTAAAGCAAGGCTTAGAAGAGGAACAGATACTGCAGGACAGAGGTTACAGACAAAAGAGACAAAATGAACAAACATATATTTTCAAGATCATAAAAGAACCGTGAAAAATGACTTCTAGAGGTTACCCTGCAGGAAGCCACTTCCATGTCAGCCACGAAGCTGGGATTCACTTTGGCATCCTCCTGCAGCCTTCTCATCTGTATCTCACCAACAGCTTCTACAAAGTCCTATAAGCTACAGCTATGGTTATTTCTGAGTTCTGACTGTTCCTTGTTACTTTCACAGAAACGTGTACTTAAATATTTCACTAGCACATCTATTTGGGAAAACCAGATTCAAACCTGCTACACTACAAGACCTGCTCAGAACCCAAGTGAAAAGTTGAATAAAGTGGAGATAATACTTCACAATAATGCAAACAAGACCAGGTCTCTGACCCTGCCTCAGAATGTCCCCAGTGTTAAATCATACTTGCAATATTCTAAACTAATTCTCAACTATCATTTAGAAACTATCTAAGAAAGGATGAAAATGGTGAGCTGGAGGCAGCTCCGATGTGCTGAGAAGGAAGATTTGGTTCAAGACTCTTTTCCAAGCACAAAACAAGAAGCTTTGCAAGGGCTTACCCAACAAGCAAAGAGTGTGACTTCCTTCCAGGCACACGCAGACATCTCGACACTGTGCTTCATGGCTTAAAAATATGATGAACTTGCGGAAAAGATCGTGAGATTCTATCACTGCCAGACGCTGAAAGAGAGAATTTAACTGCAAGTGAGGCTGACAAGCACCACACAGAACAACCACACCTGATCTGCCACCAATAATTTGGATTAGCTTTTCTCTCCAGATAAATCAGCAAGTTCAAAGTGTTGGAGAGATAAGAAATTGAAAACCTTCCAGGTGCTCAGGGTCAAACACTTCCAGGACAGAGCTGAAATAGGGAGAGATATGCCAGTGTTCTGTTTTAAAAGCTGATAAAGTGGAATGACAAGTGCTGCTGTGTGACACCCAGTGCATATTTGGTACTATTATCTCATTCACTTACCTCAGGTGTTAGAGTAGCAAGGTGAGTCATTATAGCAGGAACAGACATGATGTGGATCAGAAAGGATCTCAGTAGATTGTCTGAAAACTGTGCAGCAACCACAGGGCTACAGAGAGAAAGACTTTAGTGCAAGAAACTTGATCTAAAGAAGTAAGAAGCAGCCTTTCTAACTGAGTCATTGAGGGCTGGCTGCTAATTCTGCTCTCATCAAGAAACAGCTGTGCTTTCCAGTTGGAAAAAGAAAATTCACTTATATTTCTGTTACCACAGCAAGTTCACAAAATTGACCATGACACAATATAATGTAAGTCAAACAGCTGACTGCATGATGTATTTTTTGCACAGCACATCCACACCACCCGAAGTTATAAATGTTATGCAGTTCACCTCCCAAGTTTCCCACCTTCCCTCTGCCATGCTGACAGTAATTAAATAGTGTTTTCCTTAGGCAGAAGTTAACATCTAACAGCATCCACTGCTGCTCCACTGAATATCACAAATTCATAACCCCAGCAGTGACAGCTATAGAAGAGGGACAAATGAACCACTGATGTCTTAAAGAATGCCTGTTACTGGCTACAGGCTGCTAAAGTGGAAAGACATGAGCTTTCCACTTTAGGGACAAGGTCAGAGTTACAGCATACTTTTCTTCAAGAGAACAGACTGAACCACCAGAAAGACCTGCATCCAGTTTGTGTTTCAGGGGCAAACTTTGCCCCTGCTAATTGAGGAACAGATACACAGGCATCAGCAGTTCATTGTGGAGAGGCACAACTACACTGATCCAAAGAGGTCCATCCCCTTCTGACAGTTCAACAGAAAAAGGTTTCCACATCCCATACTCTGATCTGGAATTGCACTCAAGTCTGGGCTTACACTAACATTACTGACTTAATAGCACTCCAACCTGAAAAATGATGACAGTAATGTGAACTATTTGCCTAAAGCAGTTCTTTCATCAGGACAATACCCTCAAAAGCACAGAGAGACGGGGAGAGAAAGAACTTCAAAAGCTCTATAAAGAGAATTTTGGCTGTGTATCACTGCAAGCAGCTGTGGCTGCCTTACCGCAACGCAAGAGAGAAGATGGCAGTTAAAGAGCCTTTGGATAAGGATGGTCTGGATCTTGCCAAGCCATTAGTTAGCAAAATCTGGAACAAAACAAACATTAAAACCTGCAGAATTCAGGAAAAGATCATAACTGTTCTTGAAAGACTGTGTTTACTTTCAAAGCAGAGAAAGAACTCACAACACTAGAAACCAGTTACTATTCATCACTGGGCAGAACTAGAAGAGCTTTTGGTTAACAATGGCACATAGAGAAACTTTATTCAAATTAGATCATCTTCTGCTCTTGCTTCTCTTGGATCTGTACTCAGAAGGTTCCCAGGCTTTTCAGAATTAACAGGCAAGGCTCATAGCTGCTCAGTAGTATCATTCTCATTTAAAAAGATTAATTAAAATGACATCAGTTCCTTTCCCCAACAGAACAGTAAACAAACACAATTCATACAATAAGTCAGCAGCAAAGTTTGCAAAAAATAGCCAAGAGCCCTTGCTCTTTATGAACAAGCTTCCTCTACAGCTCATTATGAGATGATTAAGTAGCATTTAGATTCAGCAGTGGAGACAAAAAGGAGATGATGTATTTGGTCCTTACTGCTCTGAACTGAAATATTACCACACAAATCAGCAGTGCTCCACATCCAGCCTCCCCCTGACACACCATCACATAGAGATCATAAGAGCTTCCTCAGAACAAGGACTGCAGAACAAAACTGAGGCTTGTTGGGAATAAATAGGAGACAGTTGTATCAGCCTGAGACTGACCTGCAGCACAGAATAAAATCCCTTCTGATTTAGATGTCCCATGATGTTAGCACAGATGTGGTTCATGGCAGGCCGCAGGGTTTCACCTTCCAGGTTAAAACAGTGACATTACTAAAACAGAATCACGGCTGCCCTGCTTATCCTCTATCAAGCTACAAAATGATTTAGCAGCTCATAAACCCTTCTTGTACCAATTCTTTTCCCCTACATGAAGAACAACCATTCTAGCAGTGTTTTACATCAAGGCTCAGTAAAATGGAACACTTAAGCTATAGGAGTCACATTTCCTCACTATACTTATCTACATTTTCTATGTATTCCCTGCAAAAACACAGAGTACGTGTTCCTATATCCTCTGAATACTTCTGGTGTGAGAGACCCTGGAGCACTATAAAAACCTTGCAACAGCTGCTGCTGTTCTAAGGGAAGTAGCCTCTCTCACCTCATGGGAATCCTTACTGCCATTCTATGTTTTGTGTGAGCAGAGACATGTAACAAATCTTTGTGGTAAGTATGGGGAAAAGACAAGGTGCAGAAATAGCGTTAAAGGGATTTTAAGAAGACCTAGACCTGTGCCTTTACTGAACTGGATGCACCAACCTTTTCCCCGAAGGATTTTCCAAGTAGAAGTGTCTGTGAAAGTGACAAGCATTGTGAGGTGCAAATTGACCAGTCTAGAGTCTTGTAAGATGTCAGGCTGCAACAACAAACACCAATATAATAAATCTAATTAGCTCTGTGCCAAACTACAGATCTGTTATATGCAGGCAGACAAAACAAAAACAAATATTATTTACCTTAAGTTGCTTGAGAAACTCACAGCAAAACCACAAAATGTCTTTGATCTGTTTGATCCACAAGAGTGTGAGATCCTTGGAGAGTGCCAGTGACACATACCACACCTGAGGAAGGCAGGACACAAATGGGAGCAGTGATCAGTATTTGTACTACTCATAGACAAGATACATTACCAGGAAGTTCTGTAACAAACCACCTCCTTAGGGCCCAGCTGAACCCAGCAGTGGACCCACATTATTTCTCTTAGAAGTCACCTGGTCAAAGCATTCCACCCAGCACAGAAAGACACTGTAAAAACACTAGAGGAATACTGAGGATCCTGCCCAGACATTCACCATGGCATCTCAGCAACACCCAGGAGCTTTTGAAAGCTAAGCAATCTAAACAACACAAACCCAAATCTCCACACACAACTCCCCTCTCCTCCCACCCAAAATCCTGCTAACCTTTGGTTCACTCTCAACATCCATGCTATTAAGAATACAACGGCACAGCTTTTCAAACCTCTGCAAAACAAAAGAAAAGAGGTGATATTAGCTCTAACTACAGTAAGGGCTATTCTGGAAAAGCACTAAGTGCAGCTCAGCAGAGGGAGCAAGGTATCTGCACATCAAAACAACAAATGTCCTACAAGCACTTCCCATGGACAGTGCTGATGTTCATTCCCTGAGAGCTCATTTATACATCACACCAGAGCAAGGCTGAAGAATCACCTTCTTGGGCACAGTTTTTATCAGCAGGAGGAATCTTCAGCTTTCCCAGCTAAACTGCCCCCTCAACAACAGGAAAAGCATCTTCTAACTGGGGTTCAGCTAAATGAGCTTAACACCACTGAGTGCAGCAATGCATATTCCAACCTCCTGACCACCAGTGCTCTCAGCAGAACATGGCAATCACATACAGAACTCATTAATATATCTCGGTCCACCAGTTTTTGCCAAATGCTTGCAAGTTATAGCTCAGAATGGCTCATAGGATTAGCTGCTCCTGTTCTACTATCTGAGAGCAGTGTCCAGAAATCCTGTGGCAATGAGCACAGCTGAGTCCCTGGCCCAGCAGGAGAATGACTAGCTGCTGGATAATGCAGAATGGATATCAGATGCTTCGAGATTTTACATGCAATATTCATGCCCATTCTGCATGCTGTAACTACAGAAAATTACATTTGCACTACTTGCACCTTTGTCAACAGAAGAAGAGTTTGTCGAAACAGATTTTAAAAAGTCACTAGCTGCCCCTGCATTTTAAATACACCCTTTAATTTTCCAACTGCTTTCCTTTTAATAGTCCACCTGGGGCAAAAACCATCAGTTCACAGACAGAGACACTACAGCAAAGGGCTCTACCCTGAAACCACAAGGTCAGGGGAAGATCAGAAAAGCTGCAAAATAAAAAGCCTGCACGCTGCTCTGTGCCAGAACAGACCTTTGTTGGCTTGCCACAATGCATGTAACCTTGAGAACTGATAGGGTTAACAAAATTGCAAGGCACTGCTCAATTACTGATGCTGCCATGGTCAGCAGGAAAAACATCTGTTAACCTATGCCCTGAGAGCGGAACCACCACTGAAAAATTCAAGGGTTCTTCTATTTCAGTCCTATGGGCAGACCTCTCCAAGAAGAGCAGAGATCACATTTCTGAAGCCAAAATATACTGCAAGAACCCACACAACCATTAGGTGATATATTAATGTGTTAAATATGTCTAAACAGTGTCATGAAAGAAGAATATCAGAATGGAAACCTTACCTCTTTGTCTTCCTTCTGATTGAATACAAACAGCAGCTTCCTAGCAATTCTGAAGACAGAAAGAGCACTTCTTTTACTTGCCCCACATTCAGTTGCCCCAAAGAAATCCTCCACTTCTCTCCTAGGAAAGAGATGAACGTGGACAGTGATGGTTACAAACCTAAGCCCACCTCTCCAGGCCAGAGCAAGGCGCAGAGGGCAGAACCCCACACACCTGATCTCCTTCTGCAGGCGGCATCGGCAGAGGAACCTCCGGACCAGAGCCTGGATCTGCACAGCAGCACGCTCCCGCTCCTTCAGCTCACGCCGCTCCTCACGGGCCTGCCGTGCCTTGTCCAGGAACTGGGCCTTGGAGGACTGGCTGGCACTGAACATCTTTATGACTGAAGCGAATGTAACGGAGCGATCCTTGCAGCAAGCACCTGGGGAAGGAGGAGCAAAGAGGAGAAAACACACAAAGGCAATTCAGATTTAGGTCTGCGTGCATCTGATAGTTAAGTAGAGCAAGGAGGGCATCCAACAGCATAGAAACGATGAGGCAAAATGCAGCGTAGGTGAAGGCCAAGTTACCTGAAACGAGCCTGTAAGAGGAAAACGCAGATATTCAAATGCACATAACTCGAGTGAAGCCTGCACCCTAACGCAGACACACAGATGTTAACAGCAAAGTAAATGAGTGAACAGCAATCATTGTGCCGCTGTCATTGTGCTCCTTTCCTCACGCCCAGCTCCCCTTCGCAGCCTGACGCATTCTCTGTAAACAAGAAAACGAATATCGCTAGGAAAGGTTTATAAAAGGGAACGGGCACGAGGGAACCTCGGAAGGCAACTTCGTGCTGCTGAACGAGACAAAACGCACAGAGCCGCCACCACCCGAACCTGAGCTCATCTGAGCGCAGACCAAGCGCCCCACACCCGCCGCCCTCAGGCACGAGCCCGCCCGGCGGCCCCACCCCGCGCAGGGGGCGGCCGAGAGGGGACCTGCCCCACTCACCTCTGCCCACACATCCGCGGCAGAGGCGACGCGGCCCGGCGGACCGCAGCACCCGGAGCTCGAGCCCAGCGCAGCGCAGGGAGCGGCGTCACGCGGCCCGGAGCGACCCGCGGAGGAGCTGAGCCCGCCGCTACCGAGCGGGGCCCCGGGCAGCCCGCTAGGCCGAGCCCGGCAGCCCATCCCGCGCCGCCGCTCCGGCCGGCAACCCGCCCCGCTCCTACTGTTCCGCCCTCCCGCTCCCCCCTTTCCTCCTTCCCCCGCACCGCTCCGGTCGCGCCGCGGTTCAGCGAGCCCAACCTGCTCCGCTCCGCTCCCCGCTGTGCGCGTCGCGCCGCTCTCCGGCCTCCCTTCCCCCTCGCGGCCCGGCCCCGCCTGACGGAGCCGAGGAGGCGAGCCGGAACGCTTTAGGCAGAGCACCGGCGCCTCAACGGAAGTGGACGTCCGTCGGACCGGAAGCGGGCGGAGCAGGGCGGAAGTTCCCCGCGCGGCGCTGCGCTCGGTCGCTCCGTGGGGCCGCGCCCTTCATGGTGAGTTCATGGTGAGCAGCGGGCGGCGGCGACGGGGGGGAGGTACCGCTGCGCGCCGCTTCCTAGGAGGCGGGGATGAGGCCGAGCCCCCGGGATGGGCTTTGACGCGGCGGGCGTGGGCCGGAGCCCCGCGGTGCTCTGTAAGAGGAGTGCCCGGGGCCTAGCGCGGCTTCCCGTGGTGCGGGCGCGGTCGGATCGCTCTGCTTTGATTAGCAGCGGGGCTGAAATCCATTAGCGCGGTAATCAGCCGGCCGAAAGGTGTCGGGCCCGGAGCTGTCCGCCTGAGGTGGCTGCGGTCTTCGCGTCGCGGCACGTTGCGGCGTGGGCACGGAGTTTGGTGTCACGCTGACTTGTTCCTGCCGCAACACGAGGTCTCGTTAGCTACCCTGGGTCAATTGGGAGCGAAGATCGCGGGCCGAGTGGCAGTTCTGGGTAATGGGAGGTATGGGAGTGCTGTGGGGAGACAGAAAGCCTCGAGGAAACGTGGGGATATTCTGCAGTCGGCATACAGGAGGTGTGCTGGGTCTGCGTGCTGGGAACGGCCTCAGTTGCACACCAGGTTATGTATGAAATAAAAGTTGCGAAAGAAATGAACCCAGCTTTTGTTGACTGTAGCAAAGTTCTGACTTGCACAGTGCTCAGCACCTAAGGAGCCCTTTCCTAGCCGAGCTGCCTGGCTCCCTTTGGCCGCTATCTGTCACTTCCAGCCAGAAGGCAACGTTAAATGCCCAAAGCATTTGAGTACATCTCAAAGAGGTGCTGAGGCTGGGTCCCCTCAGGGCTCTGATTGATGGCTCCTTGTTTGCAGGAAGAGATGTCGGGAGAAAGCGTGGTGAGCTCAGCAGTGCCGGCAGCTGCCACCCGCACAACCTCCTTCAAAGGGACAAGCCCGAGCTCCAAGTATGTCAAGCTGAACATCGGCGGGGCCCTGTACTACACCACCATGCAGACACTGACGAAGCAGGACACCATGCTCAAGGCCATGTTCAGTGGGAGAATGGAGGTCCTGACAGACAGTGAAGGTAAGGGTGTGCCTCGCAGCCCTCCCGCGGTTGGAAGAGGTTGGACCAAAAGCTGGAGAAGAGAGAGAAATGTGTAGTGATGGGCCTTTCTCATCAGTGTTGAAGTTCATCTTAGATGACTGATGAAAGGTGTTGGGTGAGGGATCTGTGTGGCTTGACTAGTTGACTAAATGCTAACGGGGTGTTGTGAACCAGGAGGGGCTTCTCTCAGGCCCAGATAGCACAGGCTGGCTTTTCCTTTTGAAATACTAACACAAAAGCTCTCAAGTATGTGGAAAATTGTGAGGGTTGTGGTTGAGAAACTATGAGTCAGGACTTGCGTATTTACTTGGAAGCTCAGTAGGCTGTTTCCTCATCTTGTTCCCTTATCTGGAATATAAATATCTAACTTGGTAGTGGTGTGCTTTTTAAGTGAAAAGATGATTTTTTGAAGTCTGAGTTTATTTTCATGTGGGAATATTGGTTTTTGTCTTCACTGGAGCTAAAGCAGTACACATTCTTTAGAAGCTTTGCTATGGTGTTATGGACAACAAAAGAAAGGAGCTGGGAGGAGGGTGTCTCCAAGTTAAGTGTGTGGAAAGCAAGAATGTGCAGCGTGTCCAACTGCAGCCTTGTAAAGGAGCAGCATTCAAATACTTTGCTTCCTTACCAGATACCTTGGTTCCTTCTTTCCCTGGGATACTTAAAGATGTTCACATTTGAACCAATACTGAAGCTGAAATCAGTTTGTGTGGTGGCTGTTTGCAGCTCCTGGTGTCATTGATATCAGTGTTTTCATACTGTGGGAGCATTGCAGTGCTTAATTCAAAGCAGGGCTTTCTATTTATGTGCTGGCATTTTGCCTCTTACAGCATTTATCAACTTGGATACCTTTTCTGTAACAATAGCTGCCACGTTGCTGATCCTAGAGCTCTGAAACACCTTTCTTGTGACTAGTTAATTACTTGAATTTTTCGTTTGAACCCACTGAAAGCACGAAGTGTGTTGCTTGGTTAGATGAATTGGACTTAAGTGCTTTAGAATAGCCTGTATTTAGAGGCCATGTGGAACAAGTGATGGATTTAGTTGGGCTCTCACAATAAGCTTTCTCAAAATAGAAGGAATTGGATTTGAAGGAAAAAAAAATCAGGAAAAAAACAACCCCACCAAGCTAATCATCATAATATCCCTGTTTTAGCTACAAGTACTTCTCTTTAAACTGGGGAAGGTGAAAGGCTGCATTGTTGCAGTTGTTTTACCATGCCTTTGGAAAGCCTTCAGCTGTTGCATGGCATTAGCACTGGAGCTGTGGTCTCCAGGTCAAGGTGCAGAGTCTGTCTCTCTGTAAGTGCAGGTTGTGCCTCCTGGAGAGCAGCAGGCAATATTCCTCCAAATATGGTCCTGGCCAGAGTTCACTCTGCTAAAATTTGGTGCTTGAGATGTAAAATCTCACATTTATTTTGCTGGGAATTCCACTGTGTCTGCATGGGGCTGTTCCATGTAGCTAATTTGTGCTTTAATAGGAATCTGATACTTCCTGTATATTGTAACTGAGACACTCCCGTGGCAGTAGCTCTTGCTTTATCTCCCTCTCCCTGGCACACTGCTGGAAACCAGGACAATAGCGTTACAGCTGTCAAAGGAAACTCTCTTCATGTGAAGTTGTTCAAAATGCTGTCGATTGGTCGCACCCAGAGTCTGGCACAGAACACTGTTTCTCAGGAAAAGGAGCCAGACTTGCAGAGAAAACTGGAAAGAATGAAGTTTCTTGCAATCTGTGGAATGCCTCACACTGCGTGTGTTCATTTGGATGCATTCTTCTGCCCCCAGTGCCATCTCCTGAGCTCTTTCTCATAGCAGTGATAACAAGCTGCTGCTTGGACTCCAGGAGAAAAGATGAGTTCTCTGCTGGGGAGTGACAGATGCTTATTTTCAGCTTAGAACTTGTTCGTGAGCTGTAGCAAGTCCACGTATTTTGAATACTTCATTTCATGGTAAGAAGAGGGTAGAAGGCTGTGGATTTTCTAAGTGCCTCCATCTTTTTCCAGTTCTTCCTGCAGTGTGAGCTTTCCCTGACTTCACCTTGCTGTTGCCCTGTTGATCAGGGCTGGTGTTGCCTCAGCCTGCTGTTAGTAGGGCTGTCGAGCATCAGGCATCAGTGTCAGGCTGGTGTTTCATCTGGCAGGGCTGGGTCAGAAAGCGTAGCCTTGTTCAGTGGTTGGAAGCTGTCCCTGAGATGTTAAAAAGGAAAATTGATTTCCTAAAGATGAAATGTGCATACCTCCATTTCATGGATACCATATTCCCCCTGCACTACGTGGATTGCAGCATGTTTTTTTTTTTGTAATGCTGCAGATACGAATGGCTTTAGAAGACTGAAAACCCACTTCTTAGGCCCTGCACAACCATAACAGAGTGGCAGCAGGGTCACCTTCCTGTGAGTCATCTCCTTTTGGCTGCAGCTTTGGCTGTTTGGTTAAAACAGAAGGGTTTTTTGAAAGCTGCTTTTGCAGCCGCTTCTATTTTGCAATGCTGCTCAAAATATTTTCTCATCTCCCCCACCCCCCCCGTCTGTCTGAAAGTGAGCAATTCTGCTTTGGGTTTGCCATCTGTAAGCATAAAGTTGCAGCAGATTTTTACAGCCTACAGAGGGAACTGTGGCAGAGATGATGACAGGGAAGTTCGGGGGTCATAATTCTGCTCTCAGCCTGCTCGTTGCATCCCTTCAGGTTGCTGAACTCTAGTAAACACTTTGGCAGTGGCTGCATTTTTGGGAATATGGATGTTCTTGTTTGTTAGCATGCCTTGTCTCTTTAAAATGGGAGAGCTTGCTTTCCTGCCTCTTCATTGACAAATGGGCTTTTTCTGCTCTGGTTCGATGGGTGTACTGTGTTCATTAGCCTGGATCAGTCGTCTGTTCTTTTATTTCTCTTGTTTCTAGTTATCCTGCCTCCAGCTTTCCCGTTTGTTATTACAGTCTGTAAAATTACAAAGGCAAGCATACATTGTGTAGGCAGCAGGGTAATGAGGGAGATAGAGAGCCCGTAGTAAACTGCTGGAGAGCGTCTCAGTTTTTCCTCAGAACAGCGTGGAAGGGCTGTGTTCCCTTCCCAAATTCACCCAAATGTTCAGACTTTTACTAGTAACTCCATTCATGCAGAACATACAGGCTCTGCTTTAACCTACTTTCCTTATTTGTCCAAAATATGACTCCTTCCCCACAACGTTTCCTCGCTGCATTCCTGAGCTGCAGCCCTGAGGGTGACCATCTGTTCATTTATGGAAACTTGAGGCTCAGCATTGCACAACGTGTCTCAGGGTCCAGCACCAGACTGGAGGTGGAATAGGGATCCTCCCATCACAGCTAATTGGAAAGTGCTCTGTTGTAGCTGTTCTCTTTCCTTTACCCCGTTCTCATCATCCATACGTTACAATCTGCTGCCACGTGCTGTTGCATGGATGTCACCGTCCATGTTTCATGCATTCCTGCAGTTTCAGGCACTGTGCCATTAAGCATTTTGCTCCACCAAATAACTGCACTTTGGGAATGCGGAGGCTGGCACGGAATTGGCAGTGAGATCCAAAATCTGAGCTCTCTCTATTTCTGACCTCTTTTGCACAGCTGTTGGAGGTGGTGGATCATAGTGGGTCCCCCCGTGTTGAGATGTGGAAACCTGAAGGTGGCTGAGTTTGGTTGGCTGCAGTAAGAAGTGTGTCTGTAAGAACCAGCCACGTGTATATGTAACAGGGCCCTTGGGTGTGAGGTAGGGTGAGTAGAGGAAGAACGGAGCTGATTGCATTGAGAACGAGAAGAATTCCTTCCTCTGTAACAGTTAATCATCTGTCAAGAACTGGGATCTGTGAGAAACAAGTGAGCTTCCTACCTTACTCCCACAGACACGCTTGAAAAATGCAGGAGGAGGCAGCGAGTTCCCCGTGCAAGTACAGCATTGCACTGCTCTGATTGCCAGACTGGAGCACAGAACCTGCCTGGTGCAGCAGGCCTAGCCTGGGCTCAGGGCCTTCTGCCACATTTGCTCTACTGCAGTCTTCTTTCCCTAGGCTGGATCCTGATTGACCGCTGTGGGAAACATTTTGGGACCATACTGAACTATCTGCGTGACGGCGCTGTGCCGCTCCCCGAGAGCCGCAGGGAGATAGAAGAGCTCTTGGCTGAAGCAAAGTACTACCTGGTCCAGGGGCTGGTGGATGAGTGCCAGGCAGCCTTGCAGGTAGGCTGTGCAGCTAACGAGGAGCTGGGGTGCTCTGGCTGCCGTGAAAGGTTGAGGTGAGGAGGCTGCTGGAGGTGGGCACAGCTTCCATGTGCATGGCAAGGCGGCCTGCTGGTGTCTGCCTGCTGCCTGTCCAGAGCAATCTGGAAATATTTCAGATGTTTCACCAATCTGCTATGGCCTAATTACACCCAGTGTAAAGCACTGAGTTGCAGTGCTGTCCAGTTGTGCTGAGCTCACTGCCAGCCTGGCTCGGAGCACGGGCCAGGAATGGCTGCTTGGTGCAGTGTGGAGGCACATTGCACACGCAGCTCTGTGCCACAGAGCACACAGGATCTTCCCAGCTCACGTGAGCATGCTGTAAGGTCTGTTTACATTCAGCTGCTGTTCATTTTTGTTTCAGCAGAACAAAGATGCGTATGAACCGTTCTGCAAGGTACCAGTCATCACATCTTCCAAGGAAGAGCAAAAACTTATAGCCACTTCTAATAAGGTAAGAGACCAGGCTGTGCTGTGGCTTGGAAGGATGCTGTGCTGCTGTCCTGGGACTTGGGGATCTTCACCAAGTCTTTAAGAAATGGTCTTTAACATCTGGGCTACAAAACAGTGGAAATCTACAGCAGGCTGAGTGTGTCTTCTAAATTAAAAGTCAGATGTTGATCAGGCCACGTCTGTCTCCACGTAGGGTGTTACAATAGAGGCTGCAGACAGAGGCAGGCTGCTGGAGCAGCTCCCCAGGGCTGTCAGATCTTCCGTTAGTTTGTCCACTCTGATAAATAACAACAGATGGTTCCTTTAGTCCCAGTGAATCAGTGAGTCCTGCTCCTGCCTGCGGTGGGTGGGAATGAGTTACGCTGTGGTTCCAGAAGGGATCAGAGGGGATTGTGGCCCCATTACCAGCTGGTACACAACACTTCTGCAGCAGCAACAGAAGCTGAGTTTGGGCCTAATGGTGTCAGTTCACGTTGCAGCTGCACTGCTGTGTGACCTCAGACAGAGCTGAGGTGCCAGTGCTCACTGCACGTCCTTTAACCGATGCACATTTTTGTTTGCTTGTTTTCTGCAGCCAGCAGTGAAGTTGCTATACAACAGAAGCAACAACAAATATTCCTACACCAGGTAAACGACTTCACGTGTAGTTCTTTGAAGCTGTTCATAGACTAAATTAAACCATGAGACCTATTTGCTTTTCCTGCACTCAGAACTGGTGGCAGATTGGAGCTGGCACGCCCTCAGTTTTTTCCCCAGTTAATTTCTAACTTGAGTCAGGAAGGAACCTGCTGCCACGCACAGGAGGATGAGCACGTGCTGTTTCTGTGATGAGGGTTCCTCCAACAGCCAGGTGCAGCTGGTAGAGGCTGCTGGCAGACTGCTGGCCTGCATTCCCCATGGGCTGCAGCACTTTGAGCACAGAAATCCTGCCCTGGCATTGTCAGTAAGTGGTAAAATCATGAAGGACAGGAGCTCACCCACCACTCCTCGTGTCTGTGTTTAAGTTCTGTGACAAAACATTGTCTTCATCCAGCTGGTGCTAAGCTTGAGCTCAGGAAGGGTTTCTTCTGAGTATTTGGATTTTGTATATGAATGAAGTGGGCTTTGACATCCATTTGGGCTGCGTGCTGCTGACAGTGCTGCTGTCTCTTACTGCTTCCTCAGCAGCAGGTTGTCCTGCTTGGTAAATGAGACTGGATCCCATCTTTAAACACTACCTTGGTAGAGACACAGTAAATCAATGGGAGCTGAGCTTCTGGGCCTGCACACACACACTGCCCCAGTCCTCCCTCTGCTCCACATTACCACTTTAATTGCCTGATGTGCCTTCTTTGTCCCTCGCAGCAACTCTGACGACAACATGCTGAAAAACATTGAGCTGTTTGATAAGCTGTCCTTGAGGTTTAACGGGAGAGTGCTCTTTATAAAAGATGTGATTGGAGATGAGATCTGCTGCTGGTCTTTCTACGGGCAGGGACGGAAGATTGCTGAAGTCTGTTGCACTTCCATTGTGTATGCTACTGAGAAAAAACAGACAAAGGTATGGATAAACAGCAGCGAGGCCTCGCTGCTTTCAGGCTGGCACCCTGACATCTGTTCCATTCTGAACACGCTTTTCATTGTCCAGCAGCTCTATAGAATAATCAGTGCCATTCAGAATGGGAGAGCAGCACAGTGGAGCTCATCCTGTGGGTTTGTTAGGGCAGGGACCGATTGGATGTAACACTTAACACGGGGCAGTTATGTTGCATAATGCAAATTCAGTCCAGTTCTTACCTTTAGACAAACTCATAATGCTATAATGGGATGGAAAGTACCTCAATAATAGTGTGATGGTAAAGTCTTTAGTTACAGCAAATGAGAATGAGCCTAAATACAGCAGCCACAGAGATGAAGGGAAGGAGCTGCTTACCTTTAGAAGTCCCCAGGCTGGTTGAGGTCTCCAGCAAAAGATGCCCTCACCTCCACTGCCAGCCATTAAATGAGGCCTGGGAAGGGGTGGATCCTGGCCCCAGCCCTCCCTGCCACTCAGGCACGTTGCATGCAGCTCCCCTGGGTTGGCCCTGCTTCCCACCAGGTGCTGCATCACTGCTTCAGGCCGTGACTTAGCATTTGTGCTAGGAGAGGTTTCTATGGGTGGGCTACCATGAAAGCACTTTTAAAAACAGAGATTTGAGGGGGAGGATTGAGGTGTCCTGGTGCCTGCAGCGGGTGAGAGCGTCCTTCTCTCTCGGTGGGCAGGTGGAGTTCCCAGAAGCCCGCATTTATGAGGAGACACTGAACATTCTGCTGTACGAGTCCCAGGATGGCAGGGGGCCTGACAACGCGCTGCTGGAAGCCACGGGGGGGGCAGCTGGTCGCTCCCATCACCTGGAGGAAGATGAGGAGCGGGAGCGCATCGAGCGCGTGCGGAGGATCCACATTAAGCGCCCGGACGACAGAGCCCACCTGCATCAGTGAGCTGCCTGCAGGCACTGCCCTTCTCCTGGTGGATTGTCTGCAGCAGGGGACCAGGCAGCTTGTGGTTGTCCAACGAGTCTGTAAATCACGTTTTGTAACAAACTAGGTTCTCTGGGGTGTTTGAAGGCGGTAGTTGTAGGAGGAGAGTAAATAAGGTTCCTGGGCATGCAGTAGGGATGTAAAAAACCCTCTTGAGCAGCTGGAGAAATGCCCTGAGTTTGTAGCCCTCTTGTCTTTGCTGTTTTGTGGTTAGTAAGGAAGAAGGCTGGCTTCCTTTGGCTTTAGTAATGGTCCTGCACTTTAAAAAACAAATAGAACAACAGAAGTCAGTCAGCCCTATACCTGCTGTCCTGGCTCTCACTGACCCCATCTCCTGGGCATTGCAGCACAGCAGCAGTGCAGTGATCTCAGCACAGAGGAGCTGCTGCAGAGCTCCCTTTCTTGCAGGTCAGAAGGTGATGGGGTTGGTAGCTCAGGAGTGCCTCAGTGTGACTGCTGGCAGGACAGGTGGCAGCAGCACAGGTGAGAGCAGGAGCCTGGTGCTGGCAGGCTGTGCAGCTGGCCGTGGCTCCCTGCAGGTCCCACTCCAGTGGTTCAGTGGAGCATCTGCAGCACTGAGTCGTGGGGGCCCATCCTCATTTTATTGGCATGATACAAGGGTGGGTGACTTAAAGTTCCTGCCTGCTTTTCCTTAGGGTGGTGTTGCTACCAGTCAGAGCTCACAGCTTCAGCTTGACCCCACACCTCTGCTGGGAAGTTTATTTCCCTCAGCTCACCCTTCAGTAAAGCTGAGCTTTCTTTACCACAGGTTAGAATTCGTAGCAGGCTTGGCACACAGTGCCAGCCTGGTGTAGACAGGAGGGCAGCAGCCATAGCTCAGTTCTGTAGCTGATACAGGAGTGCTGGCTTTGAGTGAGGACAGTGCAGAGCAGTGGTGTAGAGCTGAAGGCAGCAGCCCAGAGGAGGTTAATCACTGCTTGCCTTTACCCTGAGCATTTTCCAAGTCTCTTGGCAGAAATGGCAGCTGTGTGTGAAAGGATGAAGCTGAAATGTTGTGCAGAGAATGCTGTAGTGTCTGGTTTTCTGAGAGTAGTAATAAATGGGTGTATTTATCTACCTCCTCATCTCGTGTTGCCTATTGTGGGGTCGTAGTGGTGAAAGTGGTGGAAGAGTGTGTAGTATTCACTAGGATGGGATGCTAATAGATAGTGAGAAAAGCTGCAGCTGTAATGGTTAATGTACCAAGCTTGGGAGAGAGAGAAACCAGCAGTAGGAAGTCTTAAACTTCAGTCAGGGTGCCACTGTGACAGAGCCCAGAGTACTTCAGCCATTGCAGAGCTTCTTGATTCTTCATCTGGAATACCTTTTGCTGACCCCAGTGGCTGGGTGTCCCCCCGTGGCAGCTCTGAGTCACTCACTGAGGTGCTCATTTGCTTTGCAAGCTTCCTGCTGTAAGGATCCCTGCTCCTGGCTCAGGGCTGATTGTGGTATGTTGGCATTTTAAAAACCAAAGGTGTATTACTCTGATTTATCCCAATAGTGGTTAGCAGCCAAGCTCTCTGGGACCTGAAGTAAAGCAGTAAGCGTTCTGTTTGCTCAGTGGGACAACTAACAACGTTCAGAGTTGGGCTGAAGTTGTCTTCCTCATTACCAAAGACTTTTCTAAGCTTCAGAGTAGGTGTTGTCCATGTCTCCTCTCTTTCTTCAGCTACTAATTGATAACTAAGAGCTCAGCAGTACCCACATGTAGAGGCTATGCTGTAGTTCAGCAGCTCTGGCTGTGTCCTGCCCCCTTGGCTTCTCTTAAGCTGCACTTACATGTGTTTGCTCCCAGTGCTATGCCCTTCAGGTTCATCCAGGCCCATAGTGTAGGCTGCTGCATGCAGGACACAGTGCCTCTCCCTTCTTGCCTTCCACGATGAGCTGGGGGGTTTGGCACTGTGTGCTTTGACATGAGCTGTGTATAAGGTTCTGAGCATCTGTAACACACTCCTCACTTCACTCTGATTGCTGCAGTTGTGTAACAAAGCTGTACTGCTGTCCTGTGTTAGAACATCCCTCATCTCCTGGCTGCTTGTCCTTCTTCATTAAGTCAGTAAAACCAAAACAGCTCCCCCAGCCACTTAATGCCATTGCACAGATGCCCTCAGCTCCTGAGCCTTTTACTTTAAATGGTTTTGCCAATAGAGCTTTCAGAGGGAGGTGGGCTATGGGGCAGCTCCCCTGGCCCCAAGCAGCTCTTAGATTAGCTCGTGCTGCATGATGCCATGCTGCCCTCCAGCACCCACCAATGCTGACAGTACAACAGAGCCAACTGAAATCTTATGCCTGGAGGCAGTTTTTTTCCCTCTCCATTGGAGCAATGCAGAAAAGCTTACCTAAAATCAGTAGCTTGTGTTGCAGTTAGGGCCAGACAGCCCAGTAACATCAGCCCCTGGCTTAGGGCTAAGCTGGGAGTGCTTGTACTCCTGCTGCTCAGCAAAGCAGCACTCCTATATTGAGACAAAGCAGATTCCAGAGCCCACCCTGAGCTCCTCCTGCTGCAGGACATCACCTCTCCAGAGCCCTCGTGGAAGTCTCCAAGCTCCAGTCTTACCTTTAGTCTTAATGGAGTTGTTTTGCTTCGTGTTCTGTACAATCATTCCCTCCTGGTTTCTGCACACAGTACCTTCGGATGGATTTCAGTGTACAGTCGTTGTTTGCAATGTTTTGTTGTTTTTTTTTGTTTTTTTTTTTTTAAAGTATAACGTGAAATAAATTAGAGGATATTTCATATTTATGTGAGTTGATTTATTACTTGCTTGAAGCTCAGTGGTTAGGCCTGGAGAAGCCTTTTTCTTCTGAATCCTTCCTTCAGAGCTCTGCTTTGGGTTACTGGGTGCAGACACTGATGTTTGAAGTCTGCAACTACTTAAACACTGCCCTGTGCCCATCCACAGCAAGGATCTGTGCATCCTGGACCATTACAGCAAGGTGAAGAATTTATTTAGATACAACTGAATAGTTTTAAGCTATAAAAAAGGTCCCTAAAAGATGCAAGCCAACTCTCAAGTCACAGCAGCCCTATGGCAGCAAAGATTGCAGCAGTGCTGCACGTGCTGGTCTCAGCCTGCAGGCTCCTTCCCAATCCCAGGGACCAGAAACTGGAACTGCTTCTCATCAAGACTTTGCCTGATTTGACACCTGGGATGGGAGAGAGGGGTCAGTAAGTTAAGTACAAACTGTGTGTCCTTCAGATTCCTAATTAACAACTGTTTCACAAAGACAACTCCCTTCCAAGGGCAGCTGCATTTCCCATGAGGGTAAGAGGGAAAAGCCAAAACCATATTCCCATTGCCCAGATGAGGCCTTACCACTGTGAGCTGTCCATCTTTGGCTTTAAAGACGTGGGGCTCTGGCCCAACAGTGAACACCATTGTCCCTTCCTTCCCAGAGCCAATGCGAAACCGAAGGCTGCAAACAGACAACCACTCCTGTGATGCTTTCCTCACAATAGGCTTTACTCTAAACCCACTTTATTTCTGTTCCCTTGGCAAATCTCGTTAGATTAGAAGATCAGAGCCCTTCAGCTTAGGTAAATTTCCTGAACGATTGCATTATACCATAGAGCCCAGGAGGGTTTGATGAGTGGAGCATGCCTGCCTGCTCTGGGCACCTGAATTTTCCTGGAGCAATTAAGCATGAGAAGATAAGCAGATCTGACCTGGAGAAGACCACTGAACACAAAGAATCCAATTACAATTGAAACGCAAAGGCCAGAGAGAAAAGCTGGAACAGAAGTACAGGTTTCATACATCAGTTCCAATTTCTGTATGGATTTGAGGGATGGACTGCATCCACCTGCTGTCAGCTGGTGTGACCGAGGAGGTTCCTGTGCTCAGCCAGCACAATCAGAGGCCTTCTGAGCTCAGGGAGAGGCATTTATCCCAAAGTGACCCCCAGCTCAGCCCCACAGGCTGTCCTCAGCCAGAGCCAGCACTAATGGGATGTGCTGGGAGGATACGGAGCCCACAGCCTCAGGCCCAGGTCACAGCAGCAGGAGACAAAGACAGATCCAACAGGTCATGCTGCCTTCCTTACCTTCCCTGCACAACTTTGACGAGGTTCTGCTTGTTGGCCAGCACACAGAGCTTAGTGACTGTCTCAAAGATGTGTTCACACTGAAGTATCACATCTCCCTGGAAGCAAAGAGGGGCAGCATGAGGTCGGTGGGCATCACACCCTCACGGGACCCCGCCAGCAGTTGTGTGTTCAGAGGAACTCCTTTCAGTTATCAGTGATATTTCATCTTCCTACCTTTTGTTTGTTGTCCTCGGGAACATGGATGACCATGATCCCATCACCCAGGTTGCTGGTAGAAATACCTGCAGGGGAAACCCCAGAGTTAGAGGAAAGACAGCCATAGAGGGACACAGCATGGACATGGGGCACTGTTCTGATGTGGGCAGCAATTCCAGCACCCAGTTGTGCACAGATGGACATCTATTCTAAACAGGGACTCTGTATCTTCAAGTGTAAAGCAGTTGAGCAGTCAGGCTAGGTGACATTTAATGGTCCCTTCCAACTCAAAATTATTTTATACACGAATTTTTTGTCCCCTAAGCCTGTGAAACTAAGATGATCAGTGTTCTTTCCAGGCACTTGGAGACTCCTAGTCCCACTGCAGAGCAGTGGTCCCGGACCACCAGCTATTTCCATTTCCTCAATCCGAGCAGAAAACACCAAGCACAAACCCTGCTATGGGTTTGCACCGTTACCTTTCAAAGTGGCATAGTCGATTTTCTGCTTGATCTTGGCCATTTCCACCACGTATGCTGAGGACTGGGTCAGAAGCAGCAGGCGCTCCCGCGCTTTGAAGCCGTTCCTGTCGTATTTGACCACGGGGGTTGCATACTGTGAACAAGGAGCTGGGATCAGCATCACCCTCTGCAGCATTAGGGATGGCGTTGCAGGGCCTGGGATGAGGACGCTGCTGCTGCAAGGCTGCTGAGCTCCAGCTTACCTTCACCTTCTCGCCTTGGATGAGCTGCAGCACTTTGGGGTTTATATCAGTCTCTTCTGAGGATCAAAGCAGAAAGACAAAGTGAGTGGAGGCGGCAGCGAGAGCACCAAACAGCTGCATCCACTGCCTCACTCCCATTAATCCTCGTCCCATTGGATCACTCTTCTAAACTGATGGTTTAGAAGCCACCCCAGTTCTATTTCTGTGATGTTTTGCCTTCAGCATGCTTTGCACCAACAGAGCAAACCCCTCAGGCTTGCACCTCCTCCCCTAGCAGCTCCAGTCCTTGGGACCAGCTCCCCACACCACGCTGCAGCACCCAGCTCTGCTCCACTCTGCACTGTGCACACACATCTCCATCAGTCCCAGCCTTTTCTGCTTGGGTTTATGGCTCAAAAGAGGTTTCAAGTACCCCAACCTGATGCAAGGTCTGGGGCACTGATCGCCAGCAGCCACCAACCACAACGGGACAAAGGAATGGGAACAGTGGGGTCACTCACTCAGCCTTGTGTCTGCAAAGGGCAGCTTTATGCTCCGCTGGTAGCCCTCCTTCTTTCCTCTGAAAATGGCACTTGTGACAGCTTTCTGCTGTAGCTGTTTAGAGAAGGAACGCCCTTCACCCTCTCAGTTTGGTGGGCAGCACCTTTTAACTTGCACACTTGCACCCCATGCATTCGTTACCTGAACTTTCCTCTCAGGAGTGACACCTCGGCAGTATTTCCTTACTAGGTTCCTAATGCAGATCTTCTGTAGCATCTCAGATGTCTACATTATGTATTAAAAAAATAAGAATGAGAAGAAAAATCAAAAAGGAAATGTGGTTGTTGGAGCAGCTCTACAACCTGAGCAAGGTCAGCGCCCACCGGGGGGCCTGCAGCAGACCTCACCTCTTCCAGGATAGAAGGAGGCTGGAGCCAGCTCTTGTCCAAGACATTTCTGGGAATGTGGTCTCTGAGCTTCATGAGGTATTTGTACTGCACAAGCCGTACAAATTCAATGTTTTCTGGGCACAGAGGTTTCTTCCGATTGATGAAACCCTTTATAAATCTACAGGAAATACTCAAATCAGGACTTGCACCTTGCACTCAAGTCAACCAAAGTGACTGCAGGCACATAACAGACTGATAGATAGGGACAGTTTAGCAATGGGCACAAAGGAGCCATTGTCTCCCTGCCCTGGAGCCAACACCACGCTGTGACCCTCCACCCACAGCCCTCCCCATGGGGTAGTTACTTCCTGATGATCTGAACAGCCCACGTCCTCTTCTTGGCCTCCTTCCGTGCCAGTGCTCCTCGCCAACAAGCCTCCAGCTTGATAGCTGCAAGAGTCATGCATTAGGATCAGAGGTCCTGAGCAGCGCTGTCACGGGGCAGGAATTATGCCTGCCTCTTCCCATCAGCTGATCTTTACAGAACTGCAGAATATTAAGGTTGGAAGAGACCTCCAAGATCCCCAAAGCCCAAGGTCTCCCCGTCACCCCATGCCCACTAACCACATCCCTCAGTGCCACGTGTCCACATCTCCTGAACACCTCTGGGGTCAGTGACCTCACCTCCTCCCTGGGCAGCTGTGCCACTGTCTGATCACTCTTTGGGAGAAAGAACTGTTCTAATTACCCAACCTGAACCTCTCCCGGAGCAACTTGAGGCCATTAGTGAACCTCACAGTACCCCCAGGGAAACAGAGAGTTCCACTCCCAACAGAATGGATTCATGACTTCTCAAGGCTCCAACTCCCACTAGAAAACACAGCTCTGAGAAGAGAGTTCTTGATCCCAGAGCCCATACCTGCTTTTCTCTTCTTCTGGTAGTCTCTCTTCCCAAGGCATCCTTTGTATTTGGCTTGTAGTCTCGAAACTGACAAAGAAGCAGAGACATGCTTGTACCTTACAGGATCCCTGAGGTTGGAGGCACAGCTCGTAATCTCAGTGATCAGATACAGGAATTCCTGCTCAGCCAGGTACAAAGGACTAACAAAGCAGGAATGGAGGCAGCCTGAACAGAGCATGCCCTTCAGCACGGAGATTCAAGCAGCTACAATCAGGGACCACGAGTGTCTGCTCTCATTGCTGTGCACCTGGAGCCCACAGGCACTGCCTGCTCAGCCTCTGCTTTTCTATCTATACCATAAAGGGAACTGGAACCATACCTAACAGGTGCTTCCTTATTTCAAAGGCATCTTCAGTAGCAAACAGAGTCTTTGGGAAACGAATGAATATTTTGGTTCTGAAAAAGAGACCAGGAATAGGTTATTCACAGAGAGCCTGCGTTGCCTTGGACTAGCAGGTCAAGTGCTGAGCCAAAGGAACCCACTCCTCCTAACCTAGAGGTGAAAGGAACTAGGCTGGATTCAAACCCTGTGGAGGTACAAGTATGAAAAGGAAGCGAAAACGTCTCACAGCTCTCCGGGTTTGTGGTCACAGCCAGAACAATCAGAATGACAAGCACTGTGCAGCCAGCCAGCAGAGATAAGAGCTGGAGAAAGAAGTTTACCTCCCCAATTTGTATTCCTCAGGCTTATAACCAATGTGCTTGATGAGCCTCTCCACACCTTCAGCTGCTGGCCCGTGCCAGTGTGGCCAGGTAGCAGGACACAGGGATTTATATCTGAAAAATTATCATGACATCACTGTAAATAAAGTGATGTTGAGGCATTTCTCCCCAAGCAGCCCCCAGTTCCTACTCCTCATTCAAAGCAGATTCAACATGGCTACAGACCAACACCACCTACAGACACCACGTTTGGTGCAGAGGAAAAACCCAACATCTCTGCACCTTATAACCAGGATAAGACATTTGAACAAACCTTGCCCTGAAGCCCCATGGGAGGGGGACAGATTCTGCCTACTCAGGAGAACAGCTCTGCTCACCTTTGCAAGAAGTGTTCGTACCTCCGCCGATACGCAAAGCCAGCCCGCCGCACACGCAGGTGCTCCATCAGCCCCAGGTATTTCACCTGGTGGCGGATCAGGCAGTCATCAAACCTTCCTGCAGTAAGAACATGCACTCACTGATAAATGCTGCCTGGAAAAGCTCACTCGTGTGTCCACTTATTGGGAGAGACACGGAAGAAATCCAACCCACAGCCACCTGCAGCTCTTTGTTCCGTTACCTCGACGGTGTGCTCAGCACAGTGCCTTACCAGGCTCCTTGTTCTCGTTTGGTTTAATGCATCGGACATAAGAAGGCTCCTTGGACATCAGGATTTCTATTAGACTCATCAGGCTGTTTTTGAACTGGGTTGCAACCTAAGATAACAACAAGAAAAAGATTTCTCAGCTTTGGAACTCAAGCACTGCAGCCATTGAAGTCAACTCAGTCACTGTGCTCCTTTAAAAACCAAGAGAAAGGCTGACACGTGCATTAGCACAATTTAGGAACACAGTTAATCATGAGCTAACTTGACAGAGTGCTTAGTTGGAGAATTTGAGCCTCTGCCATACATCTGGACACGCAAGGTAGCCCTTCAGCAACCAGAGGATGCTCGATGCTGAACGCAGAGCTCATTTTAGAATGATGCATTAATAACAACAGCAAGCTATGGCACACTGCTCGCTGCTGTCTCAGCAGCATCTCTGTGTGCCTACCAGAAAGCTGAAAAAAAAAAAAAAACCTCATTGCAAACACACTGAATTCAGGAGCAAAGACAGGGACAGTGAAGACTTGGGAAGTGAAACTAATGCTCAAAGTTTAGAATGAGCACTGAACTCACAGTCTCTGGCCTCCTCCTGCTGTCCAGTTCTGACAATAAAAAACAGTCTCTAACAATTCCATTTTTGGAGTTGCACAGCACCTGAAACACAGTGAGAAACAGTCATATTTTGCATACGTGCTCTTCTCAGGGCACTGTAAGGACACACAGCACAGAGATTCAAGCAGCAGCCTCCAGTGCTGGAAGGCAAACCTAGAAATGAGCCCTCCACAAGCACAACTCTGGAGGCAGAAGCCAGGGACCTGCTGGAAGGACAGCCAGGTCTGCGCTGAAGAATGATGTACAGAGTTTATGGTCAGAAGCAGCCTGATTTCCCAAGCTCAGGTCAGCAGGCCACCTATGGCTCCAGCATGAAGCTGCTGCATCTGTCCAGTAAGAGCCTTCCCATCGATTCTGATCTCAGTGGAGGACAGTGCTCATCTATCCAGACAGGCTTCAGGGCAATGTCAAATGCCAAGGAGAAACAGTCATTCCTGATTGCTACTGAGATTAAACATAGCTTCTGCAAAACATCTCTTCCAGCAAGATGCTTACGGGAACAGCATCCTCTTTTACTGCTCTTACCTCTTTCAGGTTTCTGTACAGGAGATCATTGTTCTTCTCCAGAAATCCTAAAGAGAAAAAGAAGGTTTTGTTCCATTAGGATGCTCTAGCACGCAAGGGCAAGAACTGGTCTTGCTGGGAGGCAGCTGGGTGCCACCCCAACGACCAGTACAGCGTGTGGATAGCATCCTCACGTGGAGTCAGTGCCCACATCCCATCTGCTGTGCTGGCAGAAGTGTAAAAGAAGCATCCAGAAGGGCTCCGTGGTCACACTCACCGACTGCACAGTACGTGACCTCCCCTGCGTAGTGGAGGAGGCGGAAGTCCACCCAGTCAATGGATTTCCGTGTTTTCTGATCTGCAAGCTTGCGACTGCAGGGAGGACAGAAACAAAACAAAGCAGAAAGCATCAAGAGAAAAAGCAGCAAAAGTTTCCTCAGCCTGTACAAAGTCACCTGTGCAAGTGTGAGACACCTAGAAGTCTTAAGTGTCTGTTCCTATCAATGTGGCTCTGATTATACAGTAATCAGAGGGATCACCTCTCCTCTCTCAGCAGCGAACAGCAAATTTAGTGCTGGAGAATGGGAAGCATCAACCACAAACTCCCCAGAATATCTGCACAGCATCCTTTGCCATTGGGCAGAGATGGCCCTGCCTGGATGGTAGTTTCTCCCTATAACATTTGAACACGTTCCCGTTGCCTACATGCTAAGATCACCACTTTCCTCAGCTTTAAACTAAAACCAGAGGGAAAAGCATTGTTTGAGAAACCATACCCTAGGACAAGAATACAAATAAGGAGGAATCAAAGCTTTAGAAAGTAAAGATTGGGGGGGGGGAAGAGCAACTTCACAGTATAAATCTCAGCACTGCAAGCAGTCACTAACAGCACAGAGCTGTGCCACAATAGCACATCAGTGCATCAGAAGTTTCATTCCAGGAGTACTGCCAAGTGCAACTCCTGTTTCAGTAGTGCTAACACTCCTGTTTAACACTTCTGATCACACAGAGCAGTTATAAGGCACATTGCAGGGATGAGGAAGTTGGCTACAGATTTTCCACTTAGCTGTGAGAATCAGAAACATAGAAAGTGGCAGTTCAGCAGTGTGACTCCGGGCTGGTGATGAGCAGAAAAGCCTCTCAGAAGGGCTCTGCTGGGAGCTGGCAGGACAGCCTCGTGTTGGCCAGCAACACAGAAACTGCAAGTAACACCAACTGAGTCCTAACTGAAGTACCAACCACTGGAGGATCAAACAAAGGCATCTTTCTTTCCTCTCTGGATCTAAAGCTCACACGTATATCCAAGTGGACTCTTGAAAAAACATCTACATCCACCATACAGCTTAATGTCTTAGGCTCCTTGTCACAATCCCTACAACTTTCCCCCAGCAGGGCACAAAGCAATCCAGTATTCCCAGTCAGTAATACAAAGCAAGAACCCCCAGCACAACCTCCTTAATACCCCCAGGCATTATTAGAGGTTACAGTGGTAGACAATGGACAGGTTGCTTGATTTTCTCTAGTACAGAACAACACTGTTTCCTCCCCCAGTACTCACAGAACCATAGAACACCCCATGCTGGAAGAGACCTATAAGAATTAGAGTCCAACTTCTGCTCTGTTACAGATAAGAGATGGAAGAGCTTCCTTTGTGGTAGGATACAAAGCATAAATACATACGTCACGAAGTGGGCATGGTCTCCTACTTTCTCTTCCAGCTTTTCCAAGAAGCTCAAGTCAGTTGCTTCACCGGGTCGTAAGCACTCTTCATCCTGAAACAGCAAGCATCAGAAGGATGCTCCAAACTGACCATCCCCTCCTCAGCAGCACTTAGCATCACATTGTTAAGCAAAGCCTAAGAGTTTGGTTACAACTGAGCATGAGGTCTGCCCAATACAACGTTTCCTGGTTAAATGTAGAGCTCTGCTATCTGATTTCAGGAGAACTAATAACATACATCAAGATAAATCAGATCTGCCATTTTCTTCCAGATTTGGCAGTGTCCTGTCCCATCCCTTACTGTTTATAGCCCATTTGAACAAAAAGAGGACATAACACCAAAATCCAAACAGATCTACAGGACTTTTTATCTGGATGAATCAGTCTTTTTTACAAGGCCTATTTGTTTAGATCCTGGATAACACAGAATCACCACATAATTAGAAGAACTGATTATGAACCACCACAACAGAGCACAGACAAGCATGGTAATTTAAGCAGTACAAACCAGAATGGAAATTATTCCTTTGTGTTTCTGCTCAACCAAGTCACAGATGATCTTGTTGTTAAAATATGGAATTGGTTCCCACTGGAAATAAGAGGAGAAAGAAATGTTTGGGGAACGTTCTTCCCCTTTCAGAGATGTGAATTAAGTCTAGTCCAAATTAAACTTCAAAAGGGTACAGAATGAGACCCTTGGCTGTCTTATACATCCCACAGGAGCAATGCAAAGATGAGCTCTCCAGATTTGGCAATGGGCTCCTGGGCAGAAAGCATACAAGGCATACTGAAGCAGAATAAGCTTAGAGAGGAATTGTTTAAAACAAGAACATACATTTACTCAAGTACAGCTTTCCATGTGGACAGAAGGAAACACTGCAATTAAGGCAGGCAAGATGCCTTCTTCATTAATGAAGAAAAGTAATCCATGCAGTGGCTGTTCAAAGGAAAACAAAAGGGTGGAGAATAATGAATTACCTCTATTCCTTCCATTTCGTACTCCTCCTGCTCTGCCTTCAAGGTCATCTCAATCAACAGCTGCTGGAGTTTCTCATTGCAGTAATTAATGCAGAACTGCTCAAAGCTTCAGAGTTGTTAAATTAGAAATATTTTTAAATTATTTCATGGACACAGTCCTACTTCTCCCACCACCACCTACTGTTTTCCAGCCAAACAGCCCAACTCTCTGCAGATCAAACCTCAGAATCTTTATTGAAAAGCAACAAGATCTGTATTTACTTACTGAGCTAACCCAGTGCATCTGCAGCCACCTGTGCTTGCTTCAATGGGACAAGGCTACGTTCAAGAAGTCCTGTGGCATTCAGCACACACTCCCACTGCCACAAGCACAGATTTTCCCCCCAGTCTCAGGAACTGCTGTTACCTGTTTGTGTCCAGCACTTCAAAGCCATAGATATCCAGCAGGCCAATGACTGTCTTACGAGTTGAGTCCTGTTAAAGAAAAGTTGCAGCTGTTGCTTCAGCTGAAGCTTCTTCCCCTATTTCATGTTGTTTTCTTCAGTTCTAAACTTCCACTTTGAGATGCCAGAGGAGCAAACAACATCACTGTCCAGCATCATTAAGGTTAGAAAAGACCTCTAAGGTCATCAAGTCCAACCATAAACTCATCACCACCATAAGCAGCCACTTTGAAGCAGGCAACTCATTGCTGGCAGTATTTAATGTACCACACTTCATACCAAGCTAAACAGCTCCACAACTCAGAGCTGTGGGATGACCCTACGTTACTGAGTGTGCATGGCATTTGATCATGAGCACTGTTGGGCCATACTGCAGGAGCTCCAAGAGTGCAGGAGGACACCAGATGAGGAACCAACCTTGTTGGCTAGGGAGCCATTGATTTTGTTGACCAGCCAAGTGAAAGTCCGTCCATAAATCGCCTTTGCTACAGCATCCCGAGCGTAGAAAGCCAGATCAACATTCAATGGGCTTAAGACCTAAACATGAATAAATGCATGTCAGATGCAATAAAGAACACACCTCATCACAGCAAATTTCTGCAAAAGTAGTTTGTACTTCTGGCACAGAGAACCAGCAACTCTGCCTGCAGTTTTGTTTGCCATTATCATTATTTCAGTCTGGTGCATCTCCAGACATCAGCAGGACTGTCACACTACATTTTGGAAAGCACTAAACATGGGAGGATTGCAAATGCCTCCCCTCACTTCTTTTTAGTTTTATTTTATTAAACTTATTACAAATTGCTCAAAGAACAGTTTATACCAGTGCTTTCTTCTATTTATGCCATCTGGTTTCCCAAGAAGCACTCCAGGAACTACACAAAAGGAAACTGGCTCAAACACACGGCTGCCTGCAAGTCCCTGCTCCTGGCTTTCTAACAGTTCCCAGTTCATTCAACCATAACATTCAAAACTAAAATAGTCTTCCTATTAAAGTGTCAGACTAGAACAGCAAGGCAACGTGGATGAGGAGGACAGCCAAATTAATCTGTTTCAGCTGAAACAGCAGTGGGAGCAGAGCACCTTGCCTGCCCCTGCACTGCTTCCAGCTGCTCAGTACCTCTTCAGAGCGGGCTTCAATCTTCCGATGGGTGAGGGCTTCCTGCAGGATGGACAAGTGGACACCCAGGAGCTGCAGAGAAACAAATGCTGCTCTCAGTATGGGCAGCAGGAGACTGCATAAACAGTACTGTGTGATCACCAGGGCACATCTCCTACAGTTTGAGATTGTTTGTAGCTCTACAAACACCCAGCTCTTGCTATCATTCTGCTGTAGTGAACAGACCCCAAAAAATAAATAGCAAGGTTAAGGCTTCCTTCATACTATTTGTAGTGCTGACACTGTCTAGGAAGTGGGAGATACCTTTGAAATCCACTTGATCTGAGCACCGTTGCGAATGATGGCATGTCCATTGCTATCTTCTTCAAACTGAATGTTCCCAAGGTGCAGGACACTAGCAACTATTCCAAAGAGGTGCTAATAATAAGAGAGAGACTGTTAGAAAATGAGTTCCCACATCTCGCTACGGGGCAGTGCTAATTCTCACAGCACATCTCAATCCTTAGACACATCTCCCAGCCACGACTCTTTCCATCGCTTGGATGGACTTTGGACTTCCATACCTCCAAATCTTTTTCAGTGAAGTCGATGATAGAAAAAGCTTTGCGGACTATTTTCCAGTCATTCTTGTCATTAATAGAAAACACTTTGGCACATCGACCCTAGAAGAAAGATGGATTACTAAAATTTGTTGGTAAAGTGATTTTATCAACAACAAACACAGCTTGGCCATAATACTTCAGTTCCTCAGCTTGTATAGGTGCTGTCTGCAGCTGTCTGGTAAGGTTATTGAACTCCTGAACATGAAACCAACTAATCTGATCAGCTCTTTCAGCAACTATTACTTGAAACACAGCACTTGGATAGCTATTACCACCAAAGGGTTTAAAGCCCACGCTCTTCACGTGACTGTCATTATCTCTTTTACGGTAATAAAAGATCCCTACAATTCTATGCATAAAATTGAGAGAGGGTCAAATTCTCACTGACCTGGATGAGATAAGCATACTTCTGAGGGTTGCGCTCCAGCCCAAGCCAGCAGAGAAGATCCTTCTCTCCACCCTCTAATAGCTGGTAGAAGATATGGAAATTCCTCTCTCCATGGTTTTGATGGACAACTCGGGATTTCTCAATCAGGTAACTGAGGATGTGCCCTCCCACTGGAGCTCCCTAGGGAAATGAGGCAGTGACACCAGAAAGGTGATGCCACCAAGAGGGCTGTTCATCCAGCAGAGGAGCAAGAAGCAGCACCAGGAGATGCACATTACCTTGTTTCTTATCTGCTGTCTTTTTCTATTAAAGAAATAGTATCCACCAGCAATTCAAAATATATCTGAAGAGTTCTCTGTCCCTCTAGTGCAAGTCACCCTGTACAACTGTGTATATTAAAATTCTACCAAGTACTGGCAGAGTTGCAAGTAATGTAGGAAGCTTTCAGGATATATAACTAGTCACCTCACTCACAAAATGCAACACATCTAAAAATAAGGTCAGAAACCTGCAGTGTCAGTAAGAACTAACAAATGCTGTGCTGCCTGGAATGCATCCAAGAGGCTCACTGATAGAGCTTATTTGAGCAGTGGTTCATTAAGTTTGTTCTCACCTTAAAGTCAAATTGGATGTCCATGTATTTCCCAAATCTACTCGAGTTGTCATTCCGCAGAGTTTTTGCGTTTCCAAAAGCCTATGGATAAATAGACAAATCAAGCCACTTACAGACAACCTGACACAGCAGGATAAAGGTTTGCTGCATCAGTGAAGTCCTACTACAAAATTTAGAGGGGTTAAAGTAACACAAACTAACGTATTCCACAGCTTTCATATGGACCTCAGCTAAATAACTGACTGTAGGCAGCATCATGAGGAACTGTTGTACGCTGTACAGATCCCTCATACTCCCAGTTTCAGCCATCCTCCTGCATAAAAACGATTTAATATCACTTAATGTTCAGAAATGTTACATGGTTGTGCTACCAAGAGGCCTAATTCATGCTGTTACTTCTGCCATGCATGCAAACCATGAAAACAAGAGGCCATTCCTGGGTGTAAGTGTACAGACAGGAAAGTCTTGTGAAGGGAGGCCATCAACAGCTCTTCTTCATCACACCCATCCAGTTTTTACCTCCAGAACAGGGTTTGACAGCAGCAGACGATCACGGACAACCTGCAGCTGCTCTGTAGTCGGACAGGTGACCGCATAGTACTGCAGGATCTTCTTGGAGGCCTCTGTCTTCCCAGCTCCGCTCTCCCCAGAGATGAGGATGAAATGGTTGTTGTACTCACTGCACATCACCCGGTAGGCATTGTCAGCTATGGCATACCTGAATAAGGGTCACAAGAAGGATTCAGAGGGGGGAGAGCATCCATTAGAGATGGGGTACATACTCCTTAACTAACATCACAAGCACTGGACACGCTGGGAAAGCAGAGCTCAAAACAACAGTCTGCTACCCACGGTGTCTCAGCCTCTGAGGGGCAGACTAAGCTCATTCTTTTTCCACTGCTGAAATAGGATTTAAATGGGGTGGGTATGCTTATGGTGAATGTTGCTCATACACACTAATGACTCCTTCCAGGGTAGAGGGGCCAGATTTTATTCCAGTGGAATGAAAATCCCAAATTCTGCTTATAGAGACAGACCCAAAGATAATCAGTAGTGGAGTCTTCATCAGATATGCCACTTATGGAAGGAAAACGAGGAAAACAGAAACAAAACCTATCAACCTCAATCCCACCTGGGCAATTTCCAACCACCAAAATAACTCCAGTTCAGAATTCTGAATTTCCAATTTCCTCCTCATGTCACAAGTCCAAGCAGAGCTGTGCTTGAGCACTGTGCTAGTCCTGCAGCTGCCTGCAAGAATGTCTCAGAGCTTCTTCCTCTGCAGTCCCCCCCACTATTTCTCAGCCCTTCTGTTCCCCTTTCATTCTCTCAGCCAGCTAGAAGACAACTACAACCTTACCTCCTGAAATATAGGAATATTAACGTTCACCAGACTTAGTGACTCTGGATACACATCCTTGTAGCTCACACACAGCACCATGGACAACATCCAATATACTCATATGAGCTGAAGTCTTAAGGATTCTACGTACAGATGTGGTGGCAGTTCAAAGAAGTTCACCCCTCGGTAAAGCTGCATCTGGGTCACTGTGTAGATATCCAGCTCTTTGTAAGGGTTGACAGAAACAAGAAGAGTGCCAATGTATGTCTGCAGGGAGAAAACACGTAGAGGTGGGAGATCAGTGTTATCACTTGAGAGACAGCTCCTTGAAGAAGGGTCACGAACATCACAACATTTTAGAAGAAGGCAGCACAGAACTTGTGAGAGGAACAAACAAAAACAGAAACCAGAAAAACCTCACCCACCATTTCCAAGCCTCCAAACCCACACTAAACTATCTAAACCAACCCTGTTAAGATTGGAATTGAACCACAAAGCAAGCCTAGAGCCGTACAGCATACACAGTTTATTATGCTTTGACATTCTACTGGGTGAGCACTCTGCTGGGTACCAGCTACATCATCAAGGTTTATTGTCTCAGTGCTCAATGAAACCAAATTTGGACGAGCACTCTCAGCAGCACTCACGCTGAAACAGGCACTTACATAGATGAGGTTCTCCTGGTATCGCTTGCGGAGGTTGTTCAGGAAAGCAGCCTCGCTGGTGTGGGAGTCCAGGAGCACAAAGTCCTGCACTCCAACTCTGTCCCGGGCTATCAGAGCCCCCTCCATGATGATGTCGGTGTTATCTTCCACCTCTTCCTTCTACAACACATGGGTCGCATGGGATAGGTTTAGGAGAGAGCAGTGGGGACCCTAGGGGACAACCATTCCCTCCCCATACCTCAGGGCCAGATCAACCCAGTACAGGTAATACTAAAGGGTGGTTAACACCATCCCCAAACCAGTAGTTTCATATCGATGAGCACACACTGATTTCTTTACAATCAAGAAGTTTGGGACTCATTACTTCTATCAGAGAGGAAGCCCAAAGCTTCCAGCAGCTCTCACTGTGGGAACAATGGTTAGAAACCTAATTCCAAAGATCTGGGTGTGACCTGGCACACGTCATTAACTCCATCTAGACAAAGTAATTGCGAGGGCCTCTAACTACGTGTCTCAGTCCTACAACACCACCCTGGGCAAGACCACTAAGTTATTAACAACGCCTTCAGCACGCAGCTCTCAAATTCGGGCAGCAGATGTCTCCACACACCAGCGAGAAATCCACAATGTGAAAAGCCCATCCACTGATCCGATGAATCTGAGCAGAGATTTGGAATAAAACCCACTAAACCTTCACTACCCTCCACAGCTTGCTTCTCAGAAGGCTGAAATAGGCAGAAAAGATGTCACACCATTCCTTTGCACACTCCACTTCTGATTGTTTATAATGAAATTTGACTTTATATTGAAAATACTGCTGAGGATCAAGCTCTTGTTCCAAGGGCCATATAAATTAACAACATACATGTTTTTTTTTTTTTTTTTAATTAAAACAAGCTGATAATTTCGTGTTAGCAAGCAATCAAATAAGATATTCTTTATTCTATAGTAGTAAATACATCATAGGATGTTATTAAATATAAAGACACAGGGATTACACATAGATTTCATAGAATAATTCCTGCTGGAAAGCTTTCCTTATGATAGAAATTAAAGTTTCGAGCAGCTTACCTTTTATGACTCCTGAGCTTTGCAGAGATGTGCACACAAGCCCATCACGTTTGCAATTCCCATACAGCCCTCATGACACTGGAGGTTTTACATTTTGCTGCTCCACCGCTCAAGAGGTGAGCGAGTGAGGGTTTGAACAAGCATTAAAAGAGAAGGTAGGGTGTAAAAGGTTTCTGCTAAGTTTTGGCAAGCCCTGGCTTTGGAGGTTGGCTTTTCTAAGACTGCATAGCTCTGCTGGAAGACGACAGCATGGACACTGGAGGTTGGCAGGTTTAGATGCAGAATTTCACAAAAATGAAGGGCTAAAGCCCCAAGCTCGTAGCTCTGACAAAAATCAGAGAGTTCTTGAACAGAGATTTTAATTTGCCTCATTTTTTAGTGCAGAATCTTTTTAAGCACTCATCTATATCTCATTGAGAGAATGGTCTGAGCTTTGCAAATTTGAGCTCAGCAGCGTTACCAAAATTCTACAGAGGAAGATGTTCTCACAACGTACTATTTAAATCCTAGCCCAGTTTAAGAAAAGTCATACTACACTAATTTCATACAAAGAATTACTGCCTTGCTGTCCTTTAGTTTTGCCCTGAACAGCTGATACTCATTTTTCCACTCTGATTTGGTCATAGCATAAAGCTGCCTGAGAAGATCAGAGTTTATCACTTTGACAGAGAGATGCCCCATGAACAATGCTTGCTGGCACTTCAGGTGGGTTTGTTCTGAGCAATCACTCAGGACAACCTGAGCAAGAGAGTTTTATCTCCTTTCCAAGCCAGGAGACCTGAAAGAGGAAGGCTGAAACCACAGTGGCCATCTAGCTGATCAGGTTTCCTTAACCTAATTCTTTCACTCATATGTTAATTGCTAAGTGACCCTCTGTTCTCTGGCAGACAAAAAATCTCTTGCTCTTTTCTGGGCTACTTTGTGCTCAGATTTTGAGCATTTTGCTATCACTGAGGTCGGGCAATTTTATGATCACAGCACAGCTTACCACTTCCCCCCAGCCCCACTCCAGGGAGTTCTGTCCTTACCTGGTGTCATCCTCAGTAACAGATACCCCTGGGGACTCATCAGCAGTACACATTACCCCAGCACGGTGCTGCTGACTGCTCTTTTTTAAAAGGATTGTTTTCCTCTCCTCATCACTTAACTATAAGCACCAGGAGATTTCTTTCTTGCCTTTGGAGACGCAAGCTCTGCCAGAAAACCTACCCCTGGCTACACCGAGGGCTTCGTTTTTCCCAAAGGGATTTGTCTATTGACACTGAAAGCCACAAGGAGCTAAACTGGATCAAAACAATTTCATGAGATGTGTGGCTTGAGCAGGGGCTAAAACGAGGTCAGGAGCAGCAGAGCAGTGTTAGGCAAACTTTGTAACACAGAAACAAGTCCTGGCAAGTAATAGTTACGAAAAATTAAATTAAAAATCAAGAAAACTTTGGAAGATTATTACTCATCTTTGCTAATGACTTAACACTCAATTTCAACAGGTTCCTAAGTTAATGCTGCTGTTTCTTTGATTTAATGGCATAGAGCTGAAGAGATCAATGTACTGGGGAAGGAGAGGGACAGTTACAATGCCACTGCTATCCTGGAAGCACTGAAGAAACAAACCACGCGACATGCCTCCTACACAAACACAGAGAGGTGGGAGCCTCTGGTGGGGACTATCTGATCCAAAGCATCTTTCACGTAACCTCATACCCACCAGATGAGCACCCAGACCCTCAACAAAGTGCCACACACACCACCAAACCCCAAATCTATTAGATCCATCCATAAGCACCAACCTCCACTACAGCAGCAGCAATCTCCTCGGGGCTCCTCTGCTGTCCCCCAAGCCATCCCAACCCAACGAGACATTGGATTTCTTTAGTATCATCCTATGCATTCAGAAGCCTTTTCCTCCACGCTTTACCTCTGTCACCCAAGCAGATGTGCCATCTCCTGCCAACTCCTTCTCCAAAACGTGCTTCTTCCATGAAGAGTTAACGAGGCTGGAGGGAAGGCCTGCTGACACTGCGTATCGTGTGTCCTGCTTGTGTGCCTCCCTCCTCGGGCAGGGATCGTAACATCCTCACTGTTTAATGAATTATCTAACACACGGTCAACAGTCGATCTATGACGAGGTTTATGCTTAAGAACTCATCAAGGTACTGTAAAATATCACCAAAAGGCTGGAGTAGGAATCTGAAGGGAACGACATCTACACTAACCCTTCTGATGTGTAAATTTGAGCAAATCCATGCACAAACCGCTGCTCCTGAACGAGCTCATCCCTTCCAGCAGCTCCCGGATTCGCTCCCCACTAGAGGTCACTGCGAAACCCATTTCAATTCGCAGTCGAACTTTCCGAAGGCTTCCCCCTGCATCAGGCAGGTCCCCCCTGCCCCACCGCCCCTAAACGTCTCCAACCGGGACTTATGGTCAGTGCTGGCTCTCAGATGATGCCAGACCCTCCTTTTCCCCCTCCACCCGCCCAGAAGTCAACAATAACGAAGTTTTCCCACAGTTACTTCTCTGCACAAGCAGCCAACAGAGTGAAACCCCTCTACTTGGGCAGTCAGCAACCCAGGAGCAGCAGTGAGTGCCCTCTGACTCCTGTTCAGCCATACTCTCTCTCTAGGTGATGCTCTCAGTGGTGTTAGGAGCTCTGTATTCAAAAGCTTCACACTCAAGTCCAACCTCACTGAGTTGGTGTCCTTCAGAAGGAACTCAGAGCAAGACAAGAGTCTACCCACAGACCAGCTGTGCCTGGTCATACAGCAACATCAAGGAGTTAAATACCTTACCTCATGGCTCAGAGTCATTGAGGAAAAAAAAGTGAACAGTAAGGTCTGGGATACTGAGTAAAACAAAAGTATTTCCAGTTTGCCCCCAGCTAGATTGGATCAGGAACACTCAAAAGACTTAAAATGCAAAAGCCCAGTAATTTGTGTTTCTAATAGAGAAATGGAAAACCACCTGTTTAACCTCCATTTCCCAACAGGATCAATCAGTTTTTGTTAACAGGCACAGATAATTCTTACTGACAAGAGCACAGTTGCATTATGATCTCTGCAATCAGGCTTCCCACTCCCACTGACAGCTGGAGCCTTATTTTACACTGGACACAGCCACCCTAAGGCACAGCTCAGCCTGTTGGTTCAGCTCTGCCCCCAGCTGGCATCCTACGGAATCCATTGTGATACCCAACTTGTTCTTCTATTGTTACCCTCTTGAGATCTCAGCAAACGAAGTTCATGCCACAGGAATGCTGTGCAGTAAGCCAGCATCTCTGGAGCCATCTGATGTAAAGTAGAAGTGAGAGTCTGAGGCCTGCTCAAGACAGATGAGCTTGGAGCAACACTGCTAACAGATTCCTTTAGGAACGTCAAAGCTCTGTTTTGGAAATAGTCACTGACTGCAGCGGGCAGCGCTCCTTGACCCGGTCCTGCACCCCTCATGCTCAACAGGAATTCGCTCATTAAGGCTCATCAAAATGGGATGGAGTCACTGCAAGGGTTACACCGAGGAAACTACTTGGGCTCTGCTCCACTAAAGGTTCTTCAAAGAGATTGTCCAAAAGGGCAGTGACAGGACTTGACCATATAGAGTAGGGTAAAAAAAGAGATGTCCCAAAACACACAGCTGGAAGCAGAGGCTGCTGCCCACATGGCCAGGTCAGCAGAACAGCAAAGATGGGCCCCAGCAGTCCTACATCCTCCCTCAAACCCAGCAGCAACCCTAAGGCCAGGCTCACAGCATGCCATAGTGGTGGTGGAAGGCTGCGTGCAGCTGCTCTGAGGGGAGCCTGG
>VXAB01006337.1:81470-102208 GCA_013399175.1 Odontophorus gujanensis
CATTCAGAGCCTGCAGCCATCACGGAGATGGTACTGCTGCATGCATGGCCATAGGACTTAAGGCAACGTGCTCCTGCATCAGAATAATGGCAAGCCCAGGAGAATACTTCCCTCTTGCTCTAGAGGCTCAGATGTCTCATAAGAATAAATCTGTTCAGAGTCATTTTCAAGATTAAGGGCACATAAAACCAACAGAAGCAGAACAGATCTGCACCAAGTAATCACACTACAGCTGTATAATTGCAGCATTTTTATTATTATTATTATTTTAAAGATATTTCAGTTGGACCAGACCCTGTGTCTCTGGAAACCTCTACCACATTTTTACAGAAACCAAAACACTGCACACCAACTGAACTTGGGAGCACTGCAACGTCTTGGGTCTACAAGGCAGCACTTGAGAAGCACATACAGTAGCTTGGGACGTCCCAGGGCAGCAGAATTCATAAATGCAATTATACTGTGGAAAAATTTACACATTGTAACCTAATTTTTTTTCAAAAGAATACAGAATAAGAGGGTTTTAAGGTTAATCAACAGCCTAGGGAAACGCCAACAGTTCTTAAGGCCTCTTGTCTGTATCCAGGGAATAGCCCACTATAGACTTGTTAAAGGGTGACTGTCTGTCTTTCTCAATAGAAGAGAGGTCGAGGTGAACCACTTCACTTTCATAAATCAAAAGAAAGAAAAAAGTGAGAAAATCTCCAGAGTTCAAACATTTCTTTAAAACCCAAACTTTAAATACTAAATGGGCTTCATGGCTGCCATTTTGAAAAACATTAGTTTGCCAAAGGACCCTTTTGATTTCTATTTGAAATGTAAGAGCTCACAGATAATCCATTGAGAATCAAGCCCCCACAAAAGGCTCTCTGAAACAATCGTGGTGCTTGTGAAGGACAACATTTTTGTGCGCAAAATAAAACATTTTAATGCGCTACAATCCATTACACATATATTCCTCCATTTCCTTTCAGTAATTATTCATTAGAAAACATTTAACGTCACTGCAGATTTCACACTGGGCAGTCCGCACACAAAGGAGAAGAGTTGGCCCATTTATAAGGGACTGAGGCCTTCTTTTCTAATCTGAGAAACTCCAAGGAGGTGGGGGCTGCTGGACACAACGGGCAGGCTAAATTGTGCGGTTAACGGTCAAAGCCCCCCTGCCTACTTTGACACTCATTTAAAGATGACAGCGAACAATTAGAGATTTGTTCTTAGCAACTCTTTCTTGTTATGCGGTCTACACGGGCTAAGCCGGGCAGCTCAACGCGCCGAGCTGCTCCTGGTGCTGGGTCCCACCTGCCATCACTCGGCCTCCTCAGCCCGTGTGCCCCCCCAACCCCCCCCCCTCCTTTCCCCACTTTAACACAATGAGACAGGTAAAGAATATCATTAAAGAGAGTCCCATTCAGCACGCCAGCTTTAATAAAACAATTGCTCGTCGGGTTAATGTGAGCAGCTCACGTTTTGGGTGAGGGCCAATAGCGCTGCTCCACGGGGCCAGGTTGGTGGAAGCAGTCCTTCCCAAAATTCTCAGCCCACCTCTGCCATTCTCAGCCAGGTTACGGCACTGTCAGCAGGCACCAGTGCATTAAGAGCACCTGACTTACAGTGCATAACCATTTAATTGGCAAAATGACTACAAAACCTGCAAGGAATGACCGCTTCCCTTTGTCAGTTTGTGTTCAGCAGAAATTCAGCCAGTTCACCCCAGATACACTGACACAAATCCTGAGGGTAGAATGCTTTGGACCTCAGAAAGCAAGGAAAGGTTGGCCCACATGATTACCTCTCTTGAGAGGTGTAGAAACTGGAAGCAAACTAGCTGGGCAACACCTAGCCAACAAATACAAACCAGGATTCCAGCACAAGGTCCCAAAGTAAAAGCCATTATCTGTGCACCAGAGCCCAGAATCATAAAATTGAGCTGGAATAGACCATTAAAGGTCATCTAGTCCAGCTCCCCCACAGTGCACACAGACACCCACAGCTCCATCGGGTGATCAGAGCCCCATCCAGCCTGACCCTGGATGCCTCCAAGGACAGGGCACCCCCACCTCCCTGGGCAACCTGTGCCAGTGCCTGAGTCTCATAGTAAAAGCCATTACCTGTGTGTTGGAGCCCAGAAAAACCAGGGGCTCCTCTGACAACTGCTGCAAACCGGTCAGCTGCACAGGCTGCAGTGCAAGATCTGATCCATGTGAATTACAGCAAAGGTCACCCACATGCTCACGTTAACTTACAGCATGTGCTTACTCTGGGCCTGGCTTGTCAGGCTTGAAGAAGCACCAGAAGCCAAGGCTGCAGCTTTGGATGCAGAAAGAGAGAGCTGAGGGTTAATTTGAAGAGGCTATGAGCTCGGCCTCATTCTTCAGCTGCAAGTTTATTGGCAAATGCACTATTTCAGCAGAGCCTAAAGGCAACCACAACCCAGCAAGGGAATGTTCTTGGGAATGAGCAGCCAGCCCCCTCGAGTCGATCCAGCAAACATCTTCATCCAACTTTCCTTGTTGGTTTAGCTTTCCTGGACCACCACACACACAAAGCACTTAGCTAACAAGAATTTCAAAGCAATAGTCAAGTACGAAGATGTTTTGCTGATAGGACAAGTCTGGTCACAGCAGAGAGCAAATGACAGTGCTTCCTTTCACTTATCACCACGGTGGGGACAGAGGAGAAGGAAGGAGCAATAAGGTGACATAGAGGTCTAAGTTATTTTTTGCTCCATGCTGAGTACAAAGCAGAAGGACATCTCCACCATTCTCCAGGCCCTGTTCCACTGACCACAAGAGCACCCTCCGCTCTCCTACTTCCAAGTTGGTGACAGTTAGCTCCTTCCCTCCTCTTTAGCCACACTGCTCACCCCAAATAACCCCAGATATGGTTCTCCTTCTCTTCCTTCAAGCAGGAGGATAACCATTATTCCCCATACAGCACCAACCAGGAACATAGCCTGCTAACAGATCAGTCCCTCCTAGCTTAGCCAGAGGGCACACTGGCATAACAGCCAAGGAAGAGCTCTGAACTTACCCTTGCTTCTTCTGTAATGCCATAAGGCATGGCCTAAAACAAGCCAAGCAGAAAAAGGAACAAATCAACCTCCACTTTCCAAAACAGAAATTACTCTCTAACTGCATTACACACTGCTACGGCAGCAGGGGATGGAGAGAGGAGCGACTCAGCTGTAGATCCTATGATTAAAAGGCTGACACAGGGAAATGTAATCATCTGCAGCAGGGAAAACCTGCTAAAACAGGTGTACTGAGTACAGGGAGAGGAAAGTTTTAAAGCAGCAACAAAACTAATACCATCTCAGCTGTGATCCTTAATAAAATGACTGCTGCAGCAAATGCAAAATGCAGCTGGAGCAAAATCTGATTCTAATTTATTATTAATTAAAATATTTATTAATTAATTAATTTTAATAAACTAGCAATATTTAAGAAGAAAATGCAATTAAAAAAGAAAGTACTGTAATGTACTTGGAATTATTTATGCTAAATAGGGATAAAAGAAGAAAGAATCATAGAATCAGATGTTACTACTAAAATCTGTGTTCCTGGCTGTCTTGAAAATTAGGTCTGCTCTCATGTGCTCGGACTCAGGGCTCTGTACAGTGCCTGGCTGTCCCGGCTTCATATGGAGCAACAATTATCACAGTAATGAATGCACTCAGCCCACTTGCTGTAATTCTGTCTCTTGTCATTAATACAGTAAATAACCAGATAGGGAGTCCTGTCTGAGGATAAAAATAAAGGCTGTGCCAAACTCAAACCATATGCAAGTTGCTGTTCAGTCCCCAACAGCTCGCACGGCAGATAATGTCGCCTTTGTCTCGCCTTTCATTCTGTTTGTAAAATCTCCATTTCCACGGCAGGTGGCCACGTCCCCTCCCCCCAGCCTGCAGCAGAGTCCCCAAAGAGCCCCGAGCAGAGAACGGGAGGAAAGCTTGATTCTAAACAGGAGAAATTCCTCCACACCTCACAGCAGCTCTGCAAACCTAAAGATAAATGCATGTCAGATGGGACGATGCTGCTTGTGACCCTGGAGGTTTGCAGCCCATGAAGGAGCTGCCCCAGGAACAAATCGTATGTGACGTGCCAGCGGGGTCTGGGGACACCAGAGCTGTGTCACAGCACCAGGGCTCACGAGTTGGTGAGATATGTGATGGGGACACACTGAGTGCACCGCACAAGGAAAGCCTCCAGCTACTGAAAGCTGTTCACAAGCCTGCATCTGTCCAGTGGATATGCATTAATTGGGAAAGATAGGCCTTTTTGAATTGAATTATATATATATGCATGTATACATACACACACACACATTTTTTTTCCCCTGGGTAAGAATTACTTTCAAGCCCTCCACAACTACTGCTGAAAAGAAATTCCCTCATTCCTATATCATCTTGAAGTCCCACAGCAAGGAACCTATCACACCTCATGGACTACCCTTACTCTTACTCTGAAGCACAAGCCCAACTAGACCGATCTGCAGTCTCTCATTTAGCCAGACCAAATACTATGCAGTAGCAACTCTGACAGTCCCATGCATAGTAAAATGTTTCCAGTGCTGCACTAAGCAAAGCTCCAATAGATCTAGCAGGATGACACTGCAGCTGGACATCCCCATCATCTCAGTTCAGCACGCAGTGCCCCAGCTGACTCAAACACACCCCTCTATCCCTCTCTGAATGCTACTATGACACATCAAAGCCAAACAGATACTACTTCCTTTTGCTCTGTGTTCTCACCAGACATAAGATGTGGAAGGAATTAATTACAGCTGATTAAAAATTAAATCCTCTGTCTTGCCTTTGGTTACTGTATTTCTCTCTCTGACTTGGAACATGCAGATTAATGCTCCGTTACGCTCTGCCTCTGTTCCCCTTTGTTTGGGAATAATTTGCTTACTTCTCCTTGGCTTCAGCACTGGGCTCTGTCATTTGGTGCTCTCGGTGCCAGCTGCTCAGCCCTTCCAACCCAGCCTTCCAGGGTCCCTTCCAACTCAGGCCACTCTGTGATTCTCTCATTCTGCGAGTGGAGTGCTTGCCAGGTAGATCACAAGAACTGCCCAGAGCTATTCACTCATCTACAAGCTCTACATAGAGAACAGCCAGGCTACAAGTTGGTCTGTCCTACAAAACCACCACTGGGTTCTGTGATGAGGTTGGATGGAGACTGCTGGAAGCACGGAGTGCCACGTCAAGTCTGTGACCACCAATGGAGCAGGCCAGCTTCGCAACCTTTGGAGCATTCAGAAACACTAAAATGGACTATTTACGAAAACAGCCTGTGTTCATGATGCCATACATCCACAGAGGTCTTACAGAGCTTTCCCTGGAAGTTTTGCTGCAATCTATGGCAAGAGAAAGTCACAAACAGACACCTAGAAGCATTCGTCTTCATTGCAAGAGCTGTTAGGAACCTCTGACTGTTAACATCCTGCTGGAAAAAAAAAAAGCAAGTGGTTTGAACCTGGAGTTCCATCTGTCACCACCTCTGTCAAGACCTCATTAGCATGCAAGTGAGGAGTCACTCAGTCACAGCTTCCAAGAAATTTCCTCACTAAAGTCCACCAAATTCAACTACTCAGTAGAGAGGGAAAATGCACATTTATAAATACACAGGCTACACGTAGTCCTCACTGTTGAGGGTGCATTGTCCAAGATAAATGCAATTTTGCACCGCAGTATTTGTTTAAATGAGTCTAGGTATTTTTTGGTTGAATTATAACAGTTGTGTGCTTTATAAAAATATTATTTCAAAGTCATGATACCACCACCTAACCTATGGAAATGCACTACTCAAACACTTGCTAATGCAGTTAATAGAAATTGGAAGTACATCTCTAGCTGTTAATACATCTATCGCTACAGCCACTCATAGTTAAAGTTACCTGGGTATCCATCTTGAATGCTGTTAAAGTCAGCTGATAACAATTATTCCAGCTAAACCATTCAAAAGGTGCTTTGAACTTGTTTATGGTCCTTCGTCACACTGTGCAGCCAGGGAGGAGGCAATGTTCTCACCTGAACAGAAAACCATCAATAATTCACTGTGTGAGTCAGGGACTTTGTCCTGTGGCACTTGCATACGCATCATGGCCACTTTTCCAAGATAAGAACTAGAAACTGTATCTTCCTTGAGATTACACTGCCGACACCAGTGATCTTTGATTAGTTGGTAGAAGTGTTTTATGTTGATTACAGGCTACCAAAATAAGTGACTGCATCTACCTGCTGTATTCAAACTGGAGTCAGCCCAAAGCAGGACGTTGCAGAGTGGGTGGTGGGTCCTCACCTGCTTGCTGAGAGCCCTGCAGGTCTGAGGCTGTAGGAGCTGCCTGAGCTGGAAGCTCTAAGGTTAATAATGTATATTCCCTTGTTATAGTATCCCTTTTCCCATGTTGAGGCTAAGACATGCTTAAAAATTAAAAGTGCAGATATCCCACGAAGGAGGAGCGGATGCTAAGACTACGCATTCATCTTTAATGTGATTCCAGCTCAGAATGCTATTCTGCTAACTTTCCTGCACTACTGCAGCCTCTGTGATCTTTAACCCCACTGTTAGGTGTTATTCCCTAAATAAAACAGAATCAGAACAATGTTATAAAGGGCAAGTACCTGACACTCACATTCACGTATCTTTTTTCTTTATTTTTTCCCTTCTTTCTTTCTGCAGCGTCCTGATGTTGCAACCAGATCCTAAGGAAAGGCACTCCCACCTCTGCTGGCATCCTCACAGTGCTGTCCTCACACTCAGTCCCACAAACTGATAAGAAATCAGATCATTTCTATTGATTCCCACAGCTGCTTAAATAAAGAGAAACAGAAAACTTTTGCTCATTTTTTTTTCAGGTTTACCCAGCTCATTCCCCGTTACATACAGTGTGGGGCATCTAAAGGGTGTGTGCACACCTGCATGGTGTCCATGCTCCCACAGCAAAGCAGCAGCATGCGTAGATGTGTAGAGCAAGGAACTGTGAGCACTAACATCAGAAAACTAAGAGCAGCAAAGGCAGTGCCAGCAGTCCTGACTGAATGCTGGAGCTGCTGTGCACATTTGCATCGCAGGAAATAACAAATGCTGTGAACCACTCTCTTGTGAGTGGTTGCCCTTGCAATCATTTACCTGCTGACAAAAGCTTTTGGGCCCATCCTCGTCCCAGTGTTCCTGCCATACAGACAAGGCTGTGTATTTTCAGTAAAATAAACTGCACAGTTATTTTAATGTACAGTGGTGCTGTTACCTTGACCACCAACGAAAGCACTGTTACTCTTTCAGACAGTTACTACTTTGAAGTCACCACCAGCCCGAATACCAAATGGACCTTCTCAAGCCATCCATTCTCAGTGAGGCACGCTGAAGAACTGCTTCACACAGAGGAGGATGAGGCAGCCATGGAATTAAAGGACAGGAGGAAATACTGCTCTTTGCTGACAAATGCAAAATGACAGTTTTACATGGAACTGCTGTGCTATGGTGGGTAGACAAAAGGGGCTCTTCAGTAGGAAGAAACCAATTTTTTTGTTACTCAGCCTTGAGAATTGAACCCAGAATTCAGCATCACGTCAGCATTCACATGGGTAAAAATAGGGATGAGAATGTTATGCTGCATTCCCCCTTGCACCATGGACCGGTGGGCTTTTTTCTACGGATAGTTTGTGGCAGTGTCTCACACAAGAAACCATTCAATATCTCCTCTTCCTCAACCATACTGCACCTGGGTAACTGGCCTCATTACAGAGGAATACTTTAGCAGTCAGATGTGGCTTCGTGCTACACTACCTTTGTGCAGACAGATCACCTTTAGCGATTATTTATTTCAGCAGTTCAGATTCCTGCCTTCCTGTGACATGATGAATGACTTTTAAGTAACATAATATCTGGTTTCCTCTTCTTTCACACACCCATTTCATTGCCACTTGTCTTCAGTGACCAGATCCAGGATTGTCTGCAGTCAAATCGAATGGGAAAGAGAAACTCTTTACCACGCGCCCAGCCTCCTCTTGTTCATTTTTAATTGAATTCTTGCTTGTTTTAAAATCATTATCAATTATTCACTCCTGAACTTATTAACTCTGAACATCACAAGTAATAAATAGGACTACTCTACTGTTCTGTCAGAATTCCCAGAGCCTCTCCCATCATTGCTGGGCACTGAGAAAGAAGTCCTGGCCTTTGAGACCAGCACTGGGTCCTCTCTTTCAGCCACGGCTTTAACATTTGAAAAGAGTATTTTTTTTTAATGAGCTAAATTAAATCCTCAATGTGTTTTGTTTACAGCCCACATTTGTTCCCAAGCCAGCTGGGAGGAAACAAACAAAGCAGTAAAACAACAACAAAAACCCAACAGAGGGAATGGAAGATCATTTGATCCCGATAACAAAACTGAAACCTGCTCTCTCTCTGTGATCTCAAAACCTCTCTGTGCAATCTGCTCTCTGAGCGATTGTACCATCACAGGAGACCAAGCACTTCAAGATGCGAGGCTCTTAAGCCAAAGAAGATTCAAACGTTATTTTCACGTTGCATTCCCAGTGATAACTGGGAATGATAAATAGATTTCTTATGATTTAAAAAATGCACCTGTAATTTACCAACCTGTGGAGCGTATGAGTGCATAGAACGAGGATTGATAGAGGGTTTGGGGGTTTGTGGGACCTGCATGCAGCCCTGCTCAGCCACAAGCCTCTGCTGTGCATTTACCAGAAAATGCCTTCTGTGCTTAAGATAATGCAGCACAAAGCAAATCTCATGCAGTACAAACAAACTCAGAAACTAGCCTGCTTTCCAGGACCTGAGCTGCTTAAGTCTACCTCCTCTCAGCCTTCCCATAGCAGTACACTATATACATCACATAAACACACCCGGGAAACTTCACTTTCACATCAGTAAAGCACAGCTAACAGTGCTACTTCTTCCTTGCATGGCTGCTGTGAATATTCAGACCCAAACTGTTGTGCAGGGCTCAAATGCTAATGTGAAAGAAAGCCATTATAAAAGCCAAAGATAGGTAGAGGGCTTCTAGGGGCACATAAAGCTGTAATAAATCTATTTCAAACTCACTTCTCATGCAGGTCACTAAATCTGTGCCTATAATATTAGGAGTGTGCTAGCTAACTGGCCACTAACTATACAAAAGCCTTTTCTCTCCAAGTTCAATCAAAAGGACAACAGCATATGACAGACCCCTTGTATCTTTTGGTATTTTAGCCTGTCACAGCAGGGACCTCCTGCAGTGCCAGGAAAAGAGGGTTTTTTTTGCTGGCCAAGCTAAAGCTAACAAAAATACCTAATGAGTAGAGGAGGCTGAGAAGCTCATGCATTTAGCTATGTCTAAAGTAGCATGTGCACACTGAATGTGGGCATAAAAAATTCATTCCAGAGATCCTATCAGATATACTCCCATGCGGCTGTTTGGAAGAAAAAAATACTGTTTTCTGTAACTGTTTTTACTTAATTAAAACCATTTTGGGGAGGAAATATAGGTAACCAACACATCCATCTACAAAAAGGGAAAGGAAACTTATGCACTATGGCCTGAGCACTATCAGTACCTCATGTCCTGCAGGCATCTGGTCTGGCTGTTCCCCTCTCTCCCTGTTGGTTACCTCCACCCCGCTCACCTGTACCACAGTTTCTCACCATCTCAGCCAATATTCCCCTTATGTGGCATGAAGCCAGCTGAGGATGATGGACCTTAGTGCACACTGTGTGCTGTGTTTTGAGAATGCAGAGGAGAAGCTGCAGGTGAGAGAGGTGTGACAGTGTGTCCTCCCACCAGGGATACCTGAGTTTCATATCAGGCTTTCAGTGCAGAAAATATTTCCTACTGTTGCTCTAAAATGTAGCGTGCATCCTTGTATACAAAATAAACTGGGGAAAAAGAAGTCAGATGGCATCTACATACAGAAATGAACTTCATCCCATAGGAGGAATTAAGGTAGGGCAGACCTCTCACCTGTGGAGGCACTTTTCTTGCAAAATAACTGAGCATGGAAAAAGAGCTAGCGCCTCTGTTCAGAATCAGAGACAAAAAGAAGTGCTCATTCAGATGCTAGCTGCGCTGCAAGTGTTACATGCTTCAGAAGGAGTCAAGAGAAGATGTAATTGACGTTTGGGATGGATGCCTATTCACAAGCCAAGGAGAGCAGTTTGAAAGCTGCGGTCACCACATAAACATTGGGCAACCCTTGTCCTTCTCCAGGATAAAATCAGTCTGCAGACTTGACAAAATTTCCACAACTAAGTATTCCTTAATTGAACACATAATATATCATGGTTACATGCAAGTTGTCTGAGCTCTTTGGAAGTCTGTTGAGTGGCGTTCCAAACAGGATGCTTGTCTGGGATTCCCATGCTTACACATTTTGTGGGGAAAAAAAAAAGAAGTTCAGTTTGATTCTGTTTGTCACATCCCTTTATAGAAGTTGTGTAGTTTACTTATCCTTCAGGCAAACATGAAGAGGGAGCTAAAGCAAATGTGAGTATGGTCAAGGAAATGTACTTTGAAAGAAGTATCCATTAACCTCTCCTGTTTGAAGGAAAATCCAAGATTTAACCAGAGTGTTCTGTAATTGGGAAACCTGGGTCCACAGTCATTAATCCAAAGAGGAGTATCGCTAACGGATTAGTTGCTTGAATGAAGTCTGGCAAAGCCAAAGATTCAATAAAAATTGACATTGTCTTGCAGTCCACTGTTGACTCTCTATATGCTGCAAAGAAAGAGCACAGAGAAGGGCTTTTCAAACTCTTGTATGACTTAGGACTGCTGGAGCAAGGGTTGTGAGACTGACTCCTTCAGTATGGATTGGCATGTTCCTTCCTGATGAAAATTCAGTATATGATCACTGATAACATCTAAAGCAGCATGCATCTGAGTAACAAAATGGTTAAATTCCTTCTTTACTCAAGGGTTGTCTTTACAGAAAAATGCCACTTGATAATGACAAAAAAATGCTGGCTTTATGGTAGAAAGGGAAGAGATGCTCTGTTACAATGTGGGAAAAATGCCTTTGTTCAGGGATACACAACTTCACTGTAAAGTTCAAAATAAAACTTCAGTGAGGAGTTTGGGAATAATGCTTAGGACTTTCTTATATCAGTGATGAAAACAGGGCTGAGTTTATAGAAGAATAAGGAACTTTTTATCAGCTCCTCACACCTCTATTTTCAAGTTCCATATAAAAGCATGCATAGCAATAAGGTACAACAGGTGCATGATCAGGTCAGATTCTAATGTATGTACATATGTATCATCGTGCAGGAGACAAGTTTTATCTGATGTGAAGCTCAAAGCAACAGAATTATGTAAAAGCCAAGACTGGAATAAAAAAACTGTTGTTTCATTAAACTTAAAATACAATTTGACTCTGCCATACCAATGTATATGAGCTATCTGCATTAAATTGTGTTTAATTTAACTCTAGAACTATAGGGCCCAATTAAAAATAATGAGGCCTGTCTCCAACTGTCAGGCTCAATTAGAGATAATGGGAACTGATAGTTCCTGGAATAGATTCATTTTTGTCTGATAGACGAACTAGGGCAGGGGTCTTGGCAGGGGTCATTGGAATAGACCTGGCAACAAAACATGGGTCACTCAAGCTTAAGGAGTCTTAAGGAACCTAGTTATTAAATAAGGAAGTAGGAAGTAAGTCAAATCCAAAAGCACATGAATAACCCCAATAGATTCTCTTTTTCTGTTAAATGTGCACATATTGCAATTCATCTAATCATTAAGCTGCCCATTTTAAAGCACAAAATATGTACCACACAAAGGCTAAAACTGACAAGATGAAAGAAAAGCTAGAAAAATAAGAACCCAACTTATTCAAGAGTGCAAAAGGATCAATATTTTTTCTAATGTGATGCTCCAAATATTTTACTAAAACGGCAAAGGATTTATTTTACTCAAGTATTATAAAAACTAAACCTGGGAAAGAATATCTGGATGTATTAGGAAACCCAGCTGTCTTGATAGATGTTACTTATGATGAGCAGATTACTTCCTCTTCAGTCTCAGCAGCAAACGTAGTAAAAACTTGTCAGCTTCTGCTAAGCACTTTGAAATATGTAATTGAACAGTCAGGCAAATTCAGAAACACGCCTGTGAGGAATGAAGACATGTGTCCTTGAGGAAACATGAATGGATGATATGGCTCGTGACAACTTTCAGGCACTAGACAGTAGCTGTCATTTTAGATGAGTAATTAATCTTGAACTGAGAGGGAGATGTGGAGCACTGTTGGCTGTTTATTCGGCTAGAATGACAGCCAGTGTCTGTTAGCACCGCTTGTACCCTGCCTGGAATCCGTAACCTCTCTGAGGCAAAGCTTGCCTGTGCATCCATTGTCAACAGCAATGACTCTGAAGTTCGTGTTGGGCAATGCTGACGTGCTGTGCCTTGGCTCGCCTTTTGTTTCTCTCTGAAGACACTTTTTTAATCTAATGATATCTTTCTCAATGTCTAACGATGCTCAGGCAACGTGCTGCCGATGGCATTTTATCCTCTGTTCCCCTCCCCCTTACACGTACAGGCCTGCAAAGTCATGCTTTGCATTTTAAATCTGTGCTTCGGGACTCCCGAAGAATGGAAGAAGGGTTGAGTGTTAGAGCTTCCCCACAACACGACTTACTCTTTGTGCTGAAAGAACTAAGTGCAAATTTATAATTGGATGTGATATGTTTCTTCATGCTTCCCTTCTCGCATGCTAAGAACCTCGAGAAAGGAATCTCTATGGACTACAGTGCACCACGTCACTAAAATACAGCATAGTGTCACAGGCACCATAACGTTTTGTTCCCTTCTCCCATTGTCTTCCCTTGGTTAAATGCACTGGCTATGGGTGACAACCTCCTTGGCTTGGGCCATACTATCCCCTGGCTACACTAGATGGGAATTAACACATATAGAAGGATCTTTGGAGCTTGCATCGTGGCTATCTGCATTCATGTAACATCTGGAAGGACTGGGCACAGATTTCAATGACCACCCTTAGTAATGATGTAGTGTTAAAAAACAAAAGTACGTGTTTACCAGAGTCTGAAGTATGCCCAGCTCATGTCGTACAGCACATGGGAAAGTAGAAGTACTGAGATTCTGGAGAATTCTGTTATCTGTAGCAGTACGTGTCACCTGCACTCAGACAAGAGCAGACATTTATGGTCAATGCCACGAGGAAAATCCTTTGGAAAATTCATCTCTCTCTGTCTTCATCTCATCTTGCGAGTCTCACTTTTCTTAAGTGTTAACAACTAGGATTTGTGGAAGCAAGCCAAGCTGAATTCATCTAATTACATTTTTTTTTCTCTATAAGGAAATTTAATCTCTTTTTCTTTCATTACAGCAGCAAAATATGATGACATCTTTGCATTTCTACAACCTCTTCTATCAGAGTCTCCGAAAGTTTTATAAAAAAGCTGATGGAGCCCCAGCACAGGAATAGCAGACACTTCCAGTTTTACAGGAGAATTAATGAAGCCACAGCTCATCACATCATGCTGCTATCTATTTTTATTTTGCAGAACTCATCCCATCAGTCATTTCAGTGATTAATCCCAAACAACGAATTTTTGAGGAAGTGAAATTTACATTTTCAACACCGTGCAGTAAATTTGTTTCTAGTTTTGTTGTTCCTAACTTGGATGTCTAACGCAGTCCAAGGCTTGGTGTTCAGCAGTTTATGCCACGTGCTGAAATAACAAGTTACAACCTTAATTAACAAAGACATACAGAAAATGTGGAAATTTGTGAGTGTGCAAGGCTACACACATGGCCAACAACAGTGTTAAGAAAAGAGATGTACTGCCCAACAACCAGTTTAGACCCATATATTTTGCCCATCTTCTGCAAATTCTTCAGAACTGCTTTTCCCACACAGAATAAAACCAATGAGAAAGAGCAAAACCGATCTCTCAGAGCATCACTATTCACAGGAAACAACGAGGAAGTGAAAATAACGATGAGAAATAGCATTTGGATTATATTTCTTTTCTTAAACGTTTTCCTCAAATGAAGATAACAAAAACATTTTGCACTAAAATACATTCTGCTAACACTATGAAATGTCTCCGTTTTTAAGGTACACTGAAATGTACTTTGCAATTTAAGCAAGTCAAATTTTGATCCCGTTTCTGTATTAATGGTAAAATCTGACAGTGAGCTTTAATTCGAGCCCTGTGCAATGGTGCACACCAAAATGAGTGGAACCTTAATCAAAGATATAGATCTGTATGCAAAACAGCACCTAAGCAAATCATTCTGATTACTCCACATATTCAAGTTTCTTTTAAGTTTCTTAAGGAGTTTTAAAATGTACTGAAGGCATTATAGTCATGAAGCAACAACCCTGACATTGCTCCATGGTCCAGTCCTGCAAGTGTGACCAAATGACAAAAGCTGGGAAAAGCAGATTTAGTGTCAGAACTCCACGTTCTTGTGACTCTGAATGATTTTCACTTTACCCAGTGGTGCAGTGCCCCAGTGGAGAGTTGCTTCTTTTTCTAAAATTCGATACACTGAAGAACACATGGTTTTAAATTCATGCATAGGAAACAGCTGAAATAATCCATGAGATTGGCAACCAGCAAAGGCAAGAATGAAAACATCAGCTCTCCATTTGCCAAGTTGCATAGCATTTGCCAATGCATAGCATTCTGATGCTGAGTGAGAGAAAAGGAAATCACTTCTCCCTGTTGTTGCAAAACCGTGCTACATGTTTTATATAGCACCGCAGTCAAGCAAAGCCAAGTGCCAACTGCTACATTTCACATGTATTACATCCTACAAAAAGGATAATTTTATATATGGTTAATTCTGCCACCCTGGTGAAACCAGGGATTCTTTTGGCTTTGGTGGCCTGGATCAGGCCATTGGTTTGTTTTCAGATTCACACTGAAATCAGCCCACTGTAGCTCGATGCTATAACCTTACAGAGCTCAGGGTGCCTGACTTTCTTCAGCAGGTGCATCTTCAAAATTGATTTCTATTGCTCCACAGAATTGCCCTTAATTTGGAATAAAAAGTGAGATGTTGCCATCACTTAAAGCTGAAGACTGTCACCGCTAGAAAAACCAAACGTTTATCTTACAATGGCATTTGAAGAGGTTCTGAAATACAAAGAAACTCAGCAGGCAGTCGATGAATTCCCCCTGGCCCCATCTTAAAAAAAAAAAGAAAAGACCCACACAAAAACATGACAGAGGGAAGAGAAGGAGACACATAATTCGTCTTGAAGATACAGGAGCTTTTCTTTTTTTCCCTCTATGTTGGTCTACTTTGGAACAGGCTACACTGGAGCACATCGTAGTGCTGGGGCACTCTCCATCATCCGTTCAATCACCTACGTACTGTAGCAGAAGCTGCCAAACAATTGGTTTATTCTCTTGTGATAGTAACCCAGGAAACAAATCTATGATGACACTGTTACATGCATTCGTGAACTTCGTGGCCTTGTAGGTCACTGGACAAATCTCTCTAAACCGAACTGTTGACAGTTCTTTGCAGGGTTCCCCACAGGAAACTGAAGGTTAATTGACCATTCTTTCAAACCATGAAATGCTTTTGAAAATGTTAGTTTTAAGTCCCGTAGCCTAAAATCTGATGAAACAGCGTATCTGTGCTATAGTGTCTTGTAATTACTGGAAATTTAAAATTATGGTCAAGGAAGATGCAGAAGTGGCTCAATTAGATTCCTGTGTCACAGAAACATGAAATAATGCTCTTCTAAATTGGGATTTTGTTTAGAACAGAGATGTTGAGGTAGCAGGACACCTGCTAGAGCACCTATTATAATAGAATTGACTTCTTCTTGATTATGTTAATTTGGTGATGGCCTTGTTAAGAGGAGGAATCTTACATTTTTAGTCTCAGATCCTTAGGAAAAATGTGCACGTGTTTATCTCACATGGATAATCCCACTGACCTTATATAGGAATCATCAGTGTTGGTTTCCTCAGGATTCTTCCACCTGGAAAGTTATAGGGGCGCAAATATTCTCAGAAATCCCAGAAAACACCCAATGTTCATCACTAACTGAAAGAAAAGTAGATCTGATTTTATGAATACAAGTGAAAAATCAGTTATATATTCTCCCAATATTTGTAGAAGCTACGAAGAAAATGCAAAAGTGACTTAATCTTGGAGAGGCCGAAAATTGAGCTGTGCCTCCAGCTGAGGCAGCAAACAGCCACTGAGACAGAAGTTCCCAAAGGACCCGTGTACTCAACTTCATGTTCATTGCTCCTGTGATAAAATATTGTATTTACAACAGAAAAGCAAATGTTAAAAACATACACTTAAGACTCCAAAGTGCAAAATAAAAGCATTAAGAGGTATGCTTACACAGTGTGAGGATTTGGCTTAGCTTCACAAATGAAGGCAGTGGGTTTTCATCCCAGCCTCTCACACTGATGTGTTCACCAGATATCTAAGTTCTGACAGTATTACCTTCCACACATGCTGGTACTGATTGTCACACACACCACAATATCTACAGACGATAGGATGGCATAAGGGTGCAGAGTTAGCCTCAGTCCTGATTTTGATCATTTCTATAGTCTTATATTAGATCTGATATCACTGAAAGTAACTATTTTGCTGGAGGCTGAGTAGATACGTACAAAAGCTACATTGCTCAGAGATTACTCTCTTGCTAATGACATTTGGAGGGTTAAAATGTGCTCACAGGCTGTGATAAAGCCCATTATGTTGGACATTTGAAGTGGTGGAAAATGCATCAGCCAACCACAGCTCTCTCATCATGACACTTGCTCCATAATGCTGTGTATAACTGCACAATTACACAATCTGCAAGCAATGTTTTGCCCCCAAATAGACACATATCAAGGCAAAATACTGTTGTATTCACTCACAAAGATAAAATTGCACTATGATTTGGTTCAAGTGGATAAATTATGAACAGATTGGCAGTGTTTGTGTTTCCTAGTGGACTCGTTTTGTGATTTTGCCAGCTCTTAAAATGCAGATAATAAGGTTTCTGTATTCTGTGTTACAGTGGCAGGTAGAAGCCCCAGGCCCATCCTCTCAGCTGTCTGCAGAAATGCAGCAGGGAGATTGTCTCAGCCTCAAAGAATATTACCTATCAAATGCATAGTTTCATTTAGCACTACGGAGTAAACCTAAGTTACATACAAGTACAAGAAAGATCATGGCAAGCACAGTGGCTATATCCCCAGGTTTTTTTTTCTGAACTTCAGACTTATTCAGTAGCACGCCGTCCTAAAAATTACATCATCGACAAAAAATGGAATCATATTAATAATAATAGCAATAATAATAATAAAATAGAGTAGGGCTCCCAGCAAAGCTTCTCTTTCTGATGACACGCTAACTAACCTGGACACAGAACTTTTTAGCAGCAAAGGCATTTCAAAATGTTGCTTTCTCTGAACTAGTCAGGCACTAGGACCTCCAGCATGCTTCCCTTACCTTAGCTGTGAGGAAGGGCTTTTTTGTCCGTTACATCCATGCATGTAATCAGTGATTGTGCCTATTGTAAAACTCAGATTCACCATCTGTACGCTCCCAAGTGGCCAGAGGAGTGCTAAAACCCCATCCCGATGGGATTAATCTGCAATTTCACACTAAATGATTTTTAAGTGTGATTTGTTACAATACAGTATTCTAAAATAAATTGGAAAAAAAAATGAAAACAACAACAAACGGTCAGAGCTTTTGCGTTGTAATAAAAGGAGGAAGCTTGTAAAATTCCTGTGTTTAAATGGGTTTTACAGAATCCACTTTCACGTTAGTTTCATTTAGACATGAATGAATGCCTCTTGGGAAAAAGTCTTCCTGATAACTGCAATAGCTGCTTTTTATTTCTGAGGGAGAGAATACAAAACCAAACTCAGAATCTGTGCCCTGGCCAGGGGATGAAATAGAAAGTACTTACAGCCTTGTTCGGGGACTGAGAATTTGCACAGTGAAGTTGCAGTTTGTAATGTAAATGGAATATTGCAGTTTTGTTCCAGGATGTACTAGGAAGGATGGATTGTAAAGCACTGAGTAGATAAAAGAGGAGCAAAAGAGTCCCTTCTTCCGCATAAAACAAAGCTGGCTTGAAGTGTGCAAGGAAATTTCTCCTTTTTAAGAAGCACTAACTGCTTTGGGAAGCACATCTTTTCACCCAGTAGGTGGCACTGATCTTAATTAATTCACATAGTTATTTCCTCAAAACATTTCAGATACTTGGTCGAGAAGGATAAAAACTCTAATCAGAAAACATGCCACATGGCTGGGGGTCAGGACACGCCAATGTCCCTGTACCAAAATGATGATGTGTTAACATGGAGCAGCTTCTCGGCCGTGCTGCATTCAATGTGGTAACTGTAGTTCCCTGTCCAAGCGAGTGTGAGGTAGGAGAAATATTTTAATTTTAAAGCCTGACCACTCAGAATGCAGAAGGCATCACAGTCTTCATGGAGTTATCCTAAATCTCTGCTTTTGAGGGCTCTACAACTCTCTCTCTTGTTTGTTTTGACTCAGTCGGCTAAAGTACACTTGAGAGTGGGGAAAATAAAGCAAAGACGTTTTATGGTGACCTCACTTTGCAGCAAAAGAAATTGAGTTCAACACTCAAAGCAATCTACTACAGCTCAAGTGACAGTTTACAGAAATTAAAGCTAATTTTAGGAGAAACTCACGGACGAGGAAGTCAATGCCTTTACAAAGTAAATTTCTTACTTTGCTTTGTAGATCTCTTTCACTATCTGTTTGCTACAGATCAGTTACTCCAGAGAAGGGAAGAATTTAACTGCTGAACACTGTGATACTTTAGAGGCCATGTGTGAAAACCTTGGTCATAATATTTAACCAGAATCTTTCCTGTTGCAACTTGCTAAGTACTCTTCTCTGTGTTTGCAGAACTAAGCCCTTGATCCCTTCACATTTCAGTTTAAGCTCCTCTAGTGAGCAAGACGGGTGTAAACCACCCCCTGCTCCATACCTGCCATAACCCAGCTCTTCGAAGCAGAACGTATGCAAACCACCTGAATGAGGGAAACGAATCCACAGACTGGGTGTATTGCCACAAGGAAACCAGCCGAGTGGAAAGTTCAACTCAACGGCTCCGGTGAGTTCTCAGAAACTCTAAGAGAAATGTCATCTTTTCCCTTTACTCCTCCTGCAAGCATCAGGCTACGGGAATGTATTAAAAATGCTTTTAAGCTGTGAGGTAAGTAGATAAAGTCTGTAAGTGGCTACAGAAATGGCACGGTATATCTCTGTAATTCAGGGAATACTTGGAACTGCGTGAGCTCTGCAGCTTTTTCTTTTTTAAACGCTCCATTTTGGTTCTCTGGATGTGCCTGGAGCAGGCCCTGGTGCTGAGAAACACTGATCACTCTCCATTTCAATTGGCAGTAATTGACAGAGAAAGATTTGATGCTCATCAAAGTGAACAGATTCTCATTAAGAGCAGAAGAAAACATTTCCTTGCCTTCACATTCCACTCCCTCCATGCCACACGGCAAACCATCAAGTGCAAACGGATTTCTCACGAGATCTCAATTTTCATTCCACGTGTTTAAAGTATTTCCACATTTACACCTTATGTGAAGTCCAAGCCACAGGGTTTCGTTGCTGATATCAAACTGCTTCTGCATAAAGCCCACCTTCCACAACAAGTAAGGTTGGTGTCTGTTTTGATGGCAGGCTCACAGGAAGAGAAATCTGCAAAACCAAGTCAAGAATGGACAAAAGCAGGACAATATTTTCCGGCACTGACCCTCTGCCAGCACAGGCTGTGCCTGCAGTTCAGCTGCTCAGTGCACCCTAGGGTCAGGATGCCATTCTGAGAGCGGACACAGGCGAGCTTCACGAAGCTGAATGAATCCAAGTGCCAGGTCTGCAACTCCTGCAGGCAGAACATGCTGCGGGACAACATCGAGTCCAAAGGAGGGATAAAAAACTGATGGATGGAGCAACTTCCCTGCGAGGACAGGCTGAGAGCTGAGGAGCAGGCTGTGGGGAGCCAAGGAGGACAATGGCATCCTGGCTTGGATCAGGAATGGGGTGCTGAGCAGGACTAGGGAAGACATCCTGCCTCTGTACTCAGTATTGGTGAGGCCTCACCTCGAGTACTGTGTTCAGTTTGGAGCACCTCAGTACAAAAAGGATGTGGAGGTACTGGAGCAGGTCCAGAGAAGGGCAACAAAGCTCATGAAGGGCTTGGAGAATCAGCCCTGCGAGGGGAGGCTGAGGGAGCCGGGGCTGCTCCGTGTGGGTGAAAGGAGGCTGAGCAGGGACCTCATTGCTCCCTTACGATATCTGAAAGGCGCTCACAGTGAGAGCAGGGCAGGTCTCTGCCCACTGGTGACAGTGACAGGACGAGGGGAAATGGCTTCAAGTCGCACCAGGGTAAGTTTAGGTTGGACATTAGGAAACACTTATTTACAGAAAGGGCTGTTAAACCATGGAATGGGCTCCCAGGGAGTCACCGTCCCTGGATGTGTTTAGGAGCCGTTTGGACGTGTTGCTCAGAGACACGATTTAGCAGAGGGTTGTTAGAGGGAGGGCAGTACGGTTGGGCTGCGGTTGGACCTGATGATCTTTGCGGTCTTTTCCAACCCGAGTGATTCCGTGCGCGATTCTGTGTGAGAGCAGCACCTGAAGGGGCTGGAAGAAGGAAGGGACAGAGCCCTCAGCAGGGCCTGAAGGCAGCGGTTTCAGGCTCAAAGAGGGGCCGTGGAGACGGCTGTAAGGACGAC
>VXAB01006339.1:9089-82937 GCA_013399175.1 Odontophorus gujanensis
GGAGCACAGTGGGGCTCTGTGTGGTGCAGCAGCTCCACCGGACCCCTCCCCCCCCCCCCCCCCCCTACTTCGTTGGCCACACGGCAACCACAGCGATGGCGATGAGCAGCAGCACGATCACCACCAGCATTCCTGGAAGAGATAAAACAAGGCGGTGAGGGTGAGGCCTTCATCTTTTATAATCAACCTTTTGGGANGGAAAAGGATATTAGGGACGGCTCTCTGTCAATGGTGTCATGTTTTCTGTGTGGGAGCTGTCCCAGTGCCAGCCCCGTTTTTCCAGCAGAGCAGAGCTGCCACCACTGCTCCTCCCAGTCCAGACCCCCCTCCCAATCCAGAGCCCCCATCCCCGGGCTGTGCTCAGCACCACGGGGAGCATTCTGCACTGGAGGAGGAAGCATAGAGGGTGCAAATCCTCCTCGTGGTTGCACTGCAATGGAGTTTATGGACTTGGGCAATTAAGAGACGACCGAGATGGGTTCCTCGGGACGCTCTGTGGGTGTGAGCTGCTAACGACGCCGAGTTAATGGGGAGTAATTACTCCTTGACAGCTCCCAAGAAGGGCACGTAAATGCAACATACACTGAGGCTGATGGCAGCCAGTGGGGCCAGCAGGAAGCTGCAGAGCATCCAGGGCAGCAAATGTGCTGCGTTGATTCCTGGAAAGAGATGGCATGAAAACCTGGAGCCACTGCCCTGTCCCCACAAGCAGTGGGTGAGGATTTGCTCTCATGAGACAGACGGAGGGCTCAGTGCAACACACAGCACTCGGCAGCACGCAGGGCCTGTCTGATGCACAACGCAGGCTGGTTTTCCATCCCTGTGCAGGGGGAGAGGCAGCAGCAACAGAGACGTGGGTTTGGGATGCGCAGGGAGCAGAGCAGAGGGGTGGGAGAGCCGTGCAGGACATGTGTCAGAGCACAGCACACAGCTCTGCATGGTGCTAATGCTGACGGCCGGAGCACGGTGCTGACTTGTGCTGCTCAGCATGCAGATGATGCAGAAGGAGCCCTCACAGCCTGCTGCTGCCGTGCCAGCCCTGTGACAGGGCGATGCTGTCCGTGACACATCCGTTATTGTGCTGAATATAACTCCTGGGAACCTGAGCGCCTTTAGGATCTGGCAGGGAACCAAGAAGCCTTAGGAAAGGCAGGCAGGAACTGTGTCATAAATACATCTAGTTTTGACAATTCCCCCTTGAACACGTGTCAAAAGATCTCTGCTTCACCTCTATCAGCCCAATGATTTCCCATGAGCATCCGCTGAGATCGGACGTGGGTTTATGCAACCCCACAATGTTCAGGTTGGAGGGGACCCTCCCGATCCCAACCCCCTCCAGCTCAGGCTGCCCAGGGCCATCCATTGCCCACCTCCAGGGATGGGGGCCCCTACCTCCCAGCAGCAGTGCCGGGGTCTGTGGGTGCAGCCCACTGGGGTTGGCAGTGGGAACAGGCAAGCACCAGGGAGAAGGCCTGAAATGGTTTTGCAGTGTCCCAGGAGAGCTGATGAGAGCAAGAGCAGGGTGAGTCTGCTTGTGATAGCCGAGCTCTGGACTCAGCGAGCAAGGAAACCTCTCCCAGCAGCACACAGAGCCATGGCTGGGCCTTATGAACAGCAGTACGTGCAGAGGGACGGATTCTCCTCCCATGGGGTGGTTCTGTTGGATGTGGGTGTAGTGCCATCCTCAGCACTGGTGTCTGTTATAGATGATAGGAAAATCATAAACAGCATGCTAGGACTTTAAAGAGCCCGGTATAGCATTACATGATCTGGAAAACGCCGCTTGTTTTGTGCCAAGAAAGTTATATTCCCACCAAATTGTCTCTCCAGAAGTTTATGAATAAGTCTCCTTTTATACCGGGCACGGAGTGCTAACTTAGAAACACATAATGGCTGCTTTATAGGGCAGGAGGGAAGCAGGGAGAGCACGGAGCTCCAACCAGAGCCCGGGCTGCTTTCTTTATGGACATTTTAACCTCACAGTATCAAAACTAAAAAGCCAACACCTTTATCTGCTCCTTCAGTGAGTTCACTCGCTGCCCAATTCCCAGCCCCAACCTGCCTGCCAGTGCAGCAGTGCCATGCACACCCCAAGCACCCCAGCACATCCATCCCACTGCCCTTCACCTTCCCTAAGAAAAGACACTTTCTCCCCCACAGCCTATCAGACCCTCTCCTCCTAACATCCTCCTGGCTTCAAGTGAGACGGGGCATGCAATTTGTATTGCATTAAGAACCACTTTAGCACAAATCCCACGCTATTAAGCCGGCTTGTATGTAAATACACTCCCCGATCCCTCCACCTGCAGCACTGCAGCCATGTCCCCGGAGGCCCCGCTCTTTATTAGCTCTGTGACAGCCAAACCTGTGCTGGGGCTGTGCAAAGAGCGGTGAGCGTGCTGTCCCACGCCTGTCCGCCGGGGAGCCCGGCCTTATTGCTTCTGACCTCCCCTGGTCAGCTGAGAAATTCAACACTGCACTCGTACCTCTCAGCTCTGACATGGAAATCATTGGCAGTGCTCACACAAATCAAGACCAGGCTCCGAGAAGGGTTATTAAAGGCTCCAACGCCCATGTGTTTCATTGGGTCCGAGGGGAAAAAAGGAGACACTGCTCATGAAAGCTAAGCTCTTTGGAAACAACAACTATTGCGTTATTAATTCCTTGTTTGGAAGAGACACAGAGCCGGGTCGTTCCTGCGGAGGACGAAAAGCTCAGGAGTTATTCCCAACTGGAGTCACCCACGCAACGAAACGCTGACCTGATGCAGTGTGGGCCCAGGACCAAGCATACAGGCATCGTCCCCAGGCAGAACCTCCTCGGGCTGTGTCAGCTCACACATCCCCTTCAGGGGAGGATCAGGTTGGATATTCAGCAAGTATTCTTCTCCCAAAGAGCAGCGATGCGCCGGCACAGGGCAGCTGGGGGAGGTGGTGGGGTCACCGTCCCTGGAGGTGGAGATGTGGCACTGGGGGATGTGGTTGAGCATGGGTTGGGGTGATCTTAGGAAGTCGTTTCCAACCTTGGTGACTCTGTGATTCTATGAAAAGCTGCACTTGGTGCCGTGCTCCTCTCTCTGCAGCTCGATGCTGTCGGCGTGAGCCTCCCACGGGGCACAGCAGTACCTGCTGGCACACGGCGTGTGGACGGACAGCAGCGAGACAGAAACAAACACCAAAGCCAGCCCCGAGGAGAGGCAAAGTGTGCTGAAATCCAAACTGTTTATTGCTTCCGTGATCAAACAATCCCCAGCGTTCGGGTCCCAAACCATGTGCACAGCCCAACGGGACGGCAGGAAGTGAGATAAGTGTTTCCCTTAATCCATTAGTGCTATATCTCCATTTGTTTCTTTCCTGATCCATTTTTCAAATGACAAACGCACGCCAGATAGCACACTGAACTAACACCAAGAGCACTCGCACTGAAACCCCATATTCTTCCAAGAAAGCAATGTGTGTTTTGTAGAGACCCAACCTCAAATGAACTGCCATGCACAGTGCATCCACCCCCTGCAGCAAAGGGAGAACCAGAGGAAGGTGGGCACTGCAGCAGGGGGGATTTCTGGTGGAGGAGAGGAGTACTGGGATGTTTTCCCTCCTGTGGTGTAGGAACTGCAGCTCAGAGAGAGGTGTGACATTGGCTTGGGTACAGCAAGAGCAGCACTGTGACAACCTGTCCTTCAAGGGAACCCGGATCAGTTCACACAGAGCTGCCTGGGAGCAGACACAAAGGCACCGAGAGGGAAAAACTTATAAAAGTTGGCTCATGTGTGCAGGGCTCTGTACCCACTCCCAGCAAACACCAACAGTGTAAGACCACCATTCTCTGAAGGAGCCCCTCCTGGTGCTTTCCCAGATACCATCTGTATTACTTCCAGTCAACCTTGGCAGCTGCCACTGAGCTCCACCTGATGCTTTTGGTGACACGGGGAGCACGGGCTGCACGCACCCAGTCTGGTGCAGGAGATCACCCAGACCCCAGCAAGCACAAAGCTGGAAATGTGTTTGTATTTCTTCCTTTTGCTCCTGCTCGAGTGACTTCACAGACTTTCCTTGCCTGTCCTCACACTGCTATTATCAAACTATTTCCAAACCCAAAGGTCATCAGCAGACATGGTTACTGGATTTTTTTGCATGTAGATTATTTTTCTTCCTTTTCTTTTAAATTAAATAAGCACGAACACTTTCCAACTTTCCCTTCTAAAAGCTCTCTAGCATCCTTTCCCCTTACATAAGCAACGCCAAGAAACAAGATCAGTCAAGAACTGGGCTGCATTTCTGAACAACTGTGTTACAGCTTGGAACAGGACTTGTGAAAGTCTGAAAACCAGCAGCGTGCACTAAGCCTTCCCAGAAGAAAGGAAACTAAACAAGCCCAGGCAGGATCCTACAAATCCCTGCCTTTAGACCAGGCTCAGCCAAGTGAGTCCAACCAATGCACAGGTGGCGCCTGAACTCTTCTCTTTTGGCAAACACTGTGCAAAAACCAGCAGGGAATCATAAAATGGTTGGGTTGGAAGGGACCTTGGATGGGTTGGGCTCGGTGGGAAGGGATCTTGGTTGCACTCTGTGATTGGATTGGGTTGGAAGGGATCTTGGTCGTGTTGGGTTTGGTTGGAAGGGACCTTAGTTGAGTTGGGTTGTGTTGGAGGGGATCTTGGTTGCATTGGGTTGGAAGGGGTTGGGTACCCCCCCAGCTCAGGCTGCCCAGGGTCCATCCATGGCCTTGAGCACCACCAGGGATGGGGCACCCGCAGCTCTGGGCCCAGTGCCAGGGTCTCACCATCCTCTGAGTGAAGAATTTCTGCCTCACATCCAATCTAAATCTCCTGTTGTTCAGCTTAAAATCTTTCCCCAACCTTAACCAACCTGCATGGACAGTGGGGCTAGGATGGGTTACGTCCCGGAGTCGCAGCTCCTCCTCAAATCTACACATCCTTTGCTCCTTCCCCAGCAGCCCGCACACTGGCACAGGGTTGCAGCCCAGCTGGCAGCCCGTGATGGATCCCAAAAGGAACCGCCACCCCGAGCTGCTACCTGGGGCAGTGCTACGCAGGGACACGACAGATGATCCCAGCGGGGGGCTGTTGTTCCTCCAGTAAAAACAAATGGGAAAAAATAAATAAAATGAAAGGACTGCTCTGCTGGCCTGGCATAGAAGGGACATCTGCCTGTGTCCATCTGCCACTGCGCTGACACCCTGGCTTTGTTTTTTGTAGGGTCAGTTTTCTGCCATTATAGCTCCCTGAACCGGCTCACCAGGACACTGTGCCAGCACAAGGAAAGAGATGGGAGCGTGGGGAGAGGGAGCAGGTAGCCCCAGATCTGCTCAGACACATCAGAAAATCGCCCCATAAGGCTCTTAAATCACTTGAAGGGGAATTATCTTTCGCCTCCTTTGTTTTTCACTCAACCAAATGCTGGGATTACTGGGTGAGATGGATGCATTACAGTGCCAGGATGCTTCCGAAATGTTTAAAGCATCAACAACTAGTGTTATGTGTGAAAGCAACAGTAAAACAAGTCAAATAAAGACACTACGGCTAGAGGCAGTCCAGGGAGAGGAATAACCTGCAGAAACAGAACTGCAGTTTTACTGCTCTATCTGAACCTGCAAGAGGAACTTCAGCAGCAAGGTGCTGACCAAGGAGAGTGGGTTATAGCACAAAAACACCATATACTGTTCATACCGAGTCATTTTGGGTCAGATTAAGTGTTCCTGAAGCCTGGTCCACGTGTCTTTTATTTTAAAAAAGTGCCCTACTTGCCCACGAATTGTAGGAACTCCTGAAAATGGGATGCTGGCTCCTAAGTCACTTGGATATTTAACCGCACGGTCAGGAAGGGTTGAGATTTACATACAAATTGCAAGGCTGCTAAATGGCTTCCTCAGAGCAAGAAACGGGGGTGGAAACGAGAGAATATTTAATGATTAGTTCCTTATGGGCCTGACATTCTTGAAGCATATTTCTTGCAGTCCCTGGAACACTCCTGCATTCTTGATTGCAGAATGGCAATAAGTGATTTCCTTTAGAAGCCTTGTCTTTTATTGGAATACTAAAAATACCCCACCAGCCCCACTCTACACCACTCTCTCTCTTTCCTGGACAGGCACCATCAACCCTGATGTATTCTATTTTGAAGAAGGCAATAAACATTTCAGCATGGTCTGTTCAATCCCACTTCATAATAGATCTTGCATTTCCAGTGGAGCCCCTACTAGCACCATAAATCATCCTTACACAGACTTAAGCATGAGAAACTCCAGCTCAAAGGCAGCGTGGATTCCTTTTTGCTTAAAGAAGAAACAAATCAAAAGTGGGTACAAAACAGACAAGAATGAAATGACCAACAGCCTTACACATGAATCCACATGACAGAGCTGCTGCTGTGGTTAACAAATCTGCCCTGTGCAGCTCTGCTCCAGCCCATGCACTTGATGAAAACCCACCTGGAATGATGATGCTCTGTGGGGTGAGGCAGGGAAAGAATTCCCTCTGCATCCATTACATCTGAACAAACATGGGTTTCCATTCTGGGACACTCTGACTGTTGCTTATTTAAAAGTCACAGATGAAGATTAATTGTGTACTACGTCTGAACCACTTACACACATCTACTACTCTTCTTTTTTTTTCCATGTTATATTGACTTAAAGTCTGAACCGTTCTCCCAGCTGCTTCACTCACTATGTCTCTCTCCATTTGCTGCAGGCTTTGGAGAAAAACCTCAGAGGCACGGTCAGGTACACGGCCAGGTGACCACCACACTAGCTGCAGTTTTATCACTAATGTTCTCGGCTGAGGCCAGGAGCTTCTCCAGTAATCGCAGAGTGCCATGAGGCTCAAGAGTGAAGTTAAGTGCAGGATGCTGCCAGCCTTCTTCAAGCCCTGAGTATCAAAGTCTTATGTAGTCAGGAGCCAGAAGAGACGTAATTCAGAGTGATGGCACAGGCTGCAAATACAGTTCAGTGATGGATGATGAATACTGCTTCCCAAGCATCATCGCGTCCACCAGAAGTTTGGTTACATAAGGCAAATTGGGTGAATCCAGTGCTCAAACAGCAAGATCTGGCGAATCCAAAGAGAAAACAGTAAGTCCTAAATCATAAAACCTTAAAGAGGAAAGGTACCATGGGTTTCTGGCGTGACCCACTGCTCAAAGTATGGTCAGCATCAGGCTCAGACCAAGTTGCTCGTGGCTTGACAATGTGAGGGTGGCGAACCTCCTGGAGCATGCACTGGGTTCCCTCTGGATGAAGCCAAAGCAGCAGATATGTTCAATTTTGCAAACAGCCCACATTACTCTGAGAAAGGCACTCATCAGGAAGAACAGCACGGGACAGACAACCCAAACAGGCAATGCTGAAGTGGGCAAGTGCCGATCACCTCAAATGCAACTCTGAAAAAAGGCCAAGAAATCTCGAATCCTTTCACCTCGGAGAAGATCTGCAGATGAGACTGCATCGATTTTCAAGTTGAGAGCAATTTTCAAACAGATGTTTTGCTCTGGTTTCTGCAGACTCGCATCATCCCGCACGTAGAAACCCTGAAACACATCTATTGCTGGCTTTTGTTGAGAAAAGTGTTGTAACGATTCAAACAGCGATCCCTCTTTTAGAAACTCCCTCCACCTTAGGCAACCCAACCTAATCAGCACACAGAGCTGCAGAAAGCAGCCACCAAATCCTTCTCATTAACACCACTTACAGCTGCTAATGACTGCAAGAGCCTCCTAAGAAGGCCAAGGGAAGCAGCCTCTGAGAAACCACCGAGCCAACAAATGCAGAACCACGATAAGAAATGAGATCTGACTTGCATGATCACTGTTAGGAGTTCGTGGTAAATGGAGTCTGAAGAGCAGAAGGATGGTAGAACAACGTGGCTCGGAAGCAGCGTGCAGGAGGGAATTCAATCCACGCTGAGTTCTTGAAATCATTTCGATGTTAAATGAAGTTCCTTCTCCAAAAAAAGAAAGGAAGGCATTTCTTAAAGCCCACACACTCAGATCTGTGACTGCTACATGCTCGGGTATGACATAAAACTATTCTGGTTTTGGAAGACTGCATTGTCTCCTGTGTCAGCGCGGCTGCTTTCCTTCATTTTGTGCTTTGAATTTATCCAAGTGCAGCACATGAGGTTGTCTTTCATTTAGTGAAAAATGACAACAACAACAAGAAATAGTAAAAGAGAAAGGAAGGAGAAAAAACCCAATATCATTTTGTGGAGTCTGCTTCTCTGGAGACATTCAGGGTCCGCGTGGACACTGACCTGTGCAACCTGGGCTGGGAGCTGCTTTGCAGGGGGGTGGACTCGATGATCTCTGGAGGTCCCTTCCAACCCCTACAGTTTTGTGATTCTGTGATTCATCTCAGTACCCTTCTCAGACTTGAGAAGTTTGTAAGCTCATCACTGCAGTTCTCTTCCTCTGCTGCACAGACAACGAGGAGCTCACCCGGCAGTGCTCCCAGCAGGGAATGGCAGCAGCACCCAAGAGCAGCTGCACAAGGCAGGATGGTTTTCTCCCAATGTTTTTGCATCATTCGTTGCTGTTGGAGAACGATTTCCCTTCAGAGCTCCTGAAGGCATTACCAGACACAGAAAAAAAAAAGAACAGGTTGGAGTGAGGGCTGTACCCGTTACCAAACCATCAGCGGGGACAAAAACACTGCAGAACAAGACGTTGCCTGATTTACCAACTACATCTTCTCCTTAAGCCTAATCCACTCAGCCCAGTGAGCTGATCCCCCTCACACTTGGAAGTGGAGAAGAAGCACGTGCTGCAGAGAGGCCCATAAATCGCCGCGGTCATTTGTCTGAGCCCACTGCGCAGCGAGGGGAGCTCCAGATGCTTTTGCAATAGTGCTGTTCTGATAGCATTACCAGCAGTGTCCCTTATTAATCATGTTGCCACTACACGTCCCTCTGGAGGATTTGCTGATCTGATGCCTTTCCAAACAGTTCCAGTTTCCTCTGAATATATGGAAAGCCCAGTGAAGAGGACTGCGCTGAATGCGAACCTACAACCGGGGAAAGGAGGGAAACAAACTCACCTTTAACCATGACCCGTCCCCTGTTTAATCCTTTCCCAAGGACAGTGTTTGGCTTTAGGGGAGGCAAACAAAAAACAGAGATGAAGGGATGCTCATGCTTTGGTTTCTTGGCACGAGGACGTTTTGGTGTGAGGTGATCCCAATGCAATCTCAGAGTCAGCGCTGCTGCCGGGACACTCTTATTTGCTTTCCAAATGGAGGCCTGGATGCTGAAACTGTTTGCTTGCTGGTGCTTGTGGCTTCTGCTTTTTGCACTGCCCACTGGAGTTTTAAGGACTTTGAGGGAGATTTTCAGTACGGTCAACTGCCAAGAGCCATCTCCTAGCTAGCTGCCTTGCTCATCAGTCAGTAGCTGACATTACAACAGCAGATTCTATCTGCAAATCCAATAATCCTCCAACTACCAAACAACGTCTTCCCCCAAGATTACTTTTGGTGGGGAAGAACATCCTTTGCGAGGCAAAACATTTTACTTAGCATTTCAGCTAACAAAACACATGCTATAGTGCTCCCCACAAAATCCATTTTCCAGCTCCCCTCCTGGCTCAGCCCCCCAGCCAACATGGGAAACCGTGAAGTTCAAGCTGCCACAATTAACTCCCAGCATCTTCTTCACAGCCTCAGACAATCCCGAGCTACTTGCCATGCAAACAACCTGTGAGATTCATTCTCCTTGCGGGGCAAAAGGAGGGGTAAATTACAGAGTTAAGTAGATTACTGGGGAAGGAGTCACACTCCACAGCCTTATGAGATGATTAGACCCTGGGAAATCCATACTCCAAATCCCCAGGCCCCCACAGTGCACAGTCATTATCAGATTCTGGATAAACCGCAATCAAGAACCTTCCCTGGCAGCATGAAGTATTCCTGTTCCAATGAACGTTCATGGAGCTATCCCCAAAAAAGGAGATTATATTTAACATTTCAGAGAACGAGCATCGCTCCGCAGCACTTAGCAGCTCAGCCGTGAGATGCCTGTTTCTTCCTCCAGCCTCTCTGCAGCAATGCTACCACTACCACCAGCAACATCGATGCTAAAAAAGCACTGCTCCCACTCTGTGGGTGCACACACAGCACCGCCAGCGACGGCACCCAGGGACTTGAGAGGGCTGTCTGCAAATTATACACAGAGCAGCAGTTACCTGCCACATGCACTCCATGAACCCAGCCCAACACCATGACTTCTTCAATCTGAAAAAGAAATGAGGCCAGGAAGCCAGCTGCTGCAACGGGGAGCAGCCTGTGCGGGAGGCACACGGGGAGCTGCAGGAACAAGCTCCCTGTGAAGGCCCCTTTGCACCACGGAAGAGGAGTGACCCCATCTCGGGACTCAGGTGGACTGGCACTGGGGAAACCTGCTGCCCAAGTGGGGGGAAAAATGGGCAGTGAGCGTTTGTCCCCCACCCACTGCTTCTTGCAGCGAACAGTGGCGGCTGCAGCAGGTTTGGGGAGAGGCTGTTCCACAGATGTTCCAGACTTCGCTTTATAACACACTTCATTCTCTTTTTAAAAGACTCCTGTGCAGCATTACTCGGCAACCCTCCATTATCTAAAGAATTACAAATTCCCTATTTTCTTGATCTATATAAAGTAAAGGGCGTAACCCCATCAAGCGCATGAAGGTGAGAGTTTGCTGCAAGCTCTCCCTCCCACCTGGGGTATTTTTACCAAAGCCACGTCTTTAAAAATAGCTCTCAGAGAAAGTCTCTTATGCAAGAAGTTAGTTCAGGACTGCTGAACTGCAGCCTGCCTCCATCCACTGGAACTCCACCACACGGACTATTTCATGCCCTGGGAGGAAGGGAAAGAAGAGGCAGTGAGGAAGGGAAAGAAGTCAGGAAAGTGGAGCTGGCAGTCAGCCCTGTGAAGGGGTCTCATGTCATGGATGGTCGTAACACCCAGGTGGGGACAGCAGCACTGCATCCTTGGGCAGCCACTAGGCAGGGCAGCTGCTGAAGGACGGGGCCAGCAAAGCGGAGCAATTCCTTGCAGCGATCACAGCACCAGTTCCTACCTCCATCTCTCATGACCACATGGGCTTTTTTTTAGCTCTCCCCTTCCAAGAACCTTGGCAGATGAGCATAAACCCTAGAGGGAAAGCAGAGCCGGCCACGTGAGCCCACAGAGATGGGAAGCCTGCCTAGAAGTAACGCGTTTCCTGCCTTCCTCACACCCCATTTTTTCTCAGCTAATGCTGAATGAAGGCTTCAGAAGGGTGTCCTCCCCACTATCTCAGAAGCACAGAGCCAACTTGTGCCCCAGGTGAGCTAAGACCACCACTACCCCTGCGCAGAGCCGAGCCAAAACTACCCCTTACCTCACGCTCGGTCCTCCCACAAACCTTGCCAAATTAAGCAAGGAAGCAGACGACTGGAGCTCGTACGTTGTAAAACTTGTTCAGTCATAACCCATAAAAATACCTGAGTGCCCACCTACGGACATGTGCTGCTGCCACCACATGCCCCCATCACGTGCTGCTGCAGCAGGAAGGCAGCACGTGGACACGCTGGGGCTGGGATGCCACGTCACATCCATGTACACCCAACTCCAAATGCTGACGAGAAGCATTCTGCCTTGTGCTCGAACTTGCAGGACTAAAGATGACCAACAAAGTGCCAGCTGCACCCCTTGACCTTCTCATGCAGTAGTAGAGGAAAATCAGCTCTGCTGAACTCCTCCTCCTCTGGAAGATGAGCTCCAGCATTTGGTTCCTCTGGCAATGAAAAAGAAGGATCTTTCCAAAGGGAGCAAGCCACCCAGAAGGCCCCAACAGAGAATCCAGCCCTCCTCATCTCAGCTCCCACTGAGCAATCCCCTCTCCTGCAGGGCTCCAAACTCACCAGCTCCCCATTCACTTCAAGCCATCGGCAGCGTGATCCTCCGCCTGCTTCACAGTCCCAGCAGCGGCCCAGAGGATGCAGCCCAGGCTGGAGCAGGCCCAGGCACGGCATCCCAACACAGGAACAGCTTTTCATCACCGTGCAAAGCTGGCTGAACTAAATCCAAGATACTCCACGATATGGTTTCTCTCCCAGAGCATTAACCGCTAAGATGTGTGCACAAATATGTTATGAATGCATGAGTTAAGCACACGGGAGAGCAACTTATCCTGCATTCATCTACATAACTGCCTTCAACCACCAAAGCAACGAGCACTTGTGAAGTGCCATAGGTGATAGCAAACAAACGAAGCCCACCCAGCACTGCTGGGAAGTGGGAGAGAGGACACAGCAAAAGGAAATGCTTGTAACGACCGAAGCAAACGGCGGAGCCTGAAACACCACCACTGGGAAGGAGGTGCAAAAACTGAAGAGATTACAGAGCAAAGCGTGCGGCCCACGGAACAATAACCGCGACCGTGAACAAAGCTGCACGGCGGAGGTGCACGGAAGAGCCAGCAGAGCTCTCAGTGAAGCACGGCAAAACGCTTTCAGCATTTAATAAATCCACTGGCAACAAGAAGAAAAACCAACACGCAGAAAACCGCTCCCAGTCACACCAAAACTATTTACAAATCGAGGTCAAATTCGTCAAATAGTTCCAGGGCAAGAAAGAAAAATAGAGCGAGGTTTGTAAAATGCGACGAGGGGGGGGCGGAGGAGTAAGCACCACGTCCCTCTTGCACAAGGAAGGGATGTGCAGGAACACATCCAGGCTTCAGAGGAGGCGGGTTCTGCTGCTGCTTTGGGCTTTTCTTAGCTCAAATCTACCCACTGTTGCAGGGATATCAAAAAGCATGGGCAGTAGGGTACAACACGAGGCGGGTGTCCCCATTTCCTCTGCGAATCACTGCTTCATCCTGGCAAAATGTGTGCAGGAAGGCAGGGCAGTGGTTGTGCTGATGGAGCAAGCCATGCTTAGTGGCTATGGGACAGCCTCAAAGCACAGCCACCCTCCTGGCCAGAGGAGCCCCGCAGCTCGGAGCACACTGCAATGCCCCGACCCGAAGGGCAGAGAGCAGTGGGTGTGAGGTCTGGTCAGGGCTGGGCAGCAGCCTGGGGTGGGACGTGGGAAGCAGAGTGGGGCAGGCACACAGCCCCACGCCTGAGAACCCGCTGCCCCGCACGGCGCGCGCACGAACCTCAGCGAGGGCTGGGGATCAGCTTTAATTAAACACTGATCCAGCTCCCACGCCACCGGAGCATGTTCTCAAAACACTCTCTCCCCCCACAACCCTCCCCCCCTAAACCCCAGAGTGAAGTCGCTCTGAATCAGAAAGCACAAAATTCACAAGGAGGGACCGAGCGCTCCTTCTCAGGACATCGGGAACCACAACGTTGCGCTTCTTCCCTTTCGCCTTTGAGCCGTTAATTCCGCATCGAGGAGGGAAATAAATAAAAAGCAAAAATAGGAAAAGGCCAGAAAAACATTTGCTGCTCCTTGAGCAGGAATGAGTCACTCTGGCTCTGAAAAGGTGCTGTTCCAAAACTTTCTAGCAGCGCTGTCTCCTCGCTAATGCTCCAGAGCTCAGCACAGAGCGCGGCCTGCTGCGATCCCCCAAGACATTATAAACTCCGCAGCAGTAAAACAACCAGCACTGCAGGAGCTGGAAGCATTGCTGCGTTACACGCAGCCCATGAATGCAGCCAGCAACCTCTGGTCGTGTGGAGTTTATGCTTTCCAGACTCTCTGGACCTGGTGGTTCCTCTCCTGCTGGTTTGGGAGAGTTATATGAACCCGCACACCAAGGGACTGCACCCAAATCCTGAGCCTCGTGTCATATCCTGCAGGCTGTGCTCGGGGGCAAGGAGAAATGAGTGATGAAGTAACAGCAGCACAGGTGAGCAGGGCAGGAGGGAGCACTTACCACCTGCACGCAGGGAACCATTTCCCATTACCTCCATCACACCTGAACCTGAGCCATGACACGGGAAGCGCCCAGCTGAGGAAGCAAAACGAGCTTATAAAAGTTAGTGATACGTGAATATCCCTGCCCAACAAGCCCCCCAGGGTGCAGCTGGCAAGGCCTCGGCTCAGCACCAGCCAAGCTGACAGCATCGCTGGGTGCTCTCCAATGGGTGTGAGGCTGCTCGGGCTCAGCATCCAGCACCAAGCCCTGAAAAGGCTCATTTCAGCTCTGCATGTTCTGCTCCAGGTGAGCTTATTCTGTGGCTCCATCTGAAGCTCAGCAGCAGGGCCCAGCCTGACACTGGGACTAAAATCTGTCAGCTAAATGAAAACTGGGTCAGCATTGCCCATTGCAATTGAGAGATATGAAGACAACAAATGACACCACGGGCTGTGGCATTTGTTTGCAATCCCAATGTGCAAGCAAGGCTGCTGAGTGAGTGGTGCTCCCCAGGGGTAGGTACAGGGGTCAACTCTGTTGAATACCTTTACTGATGATACAGACAAGGGGATTAAGTGCACACACAGTACATTTGCAGATGACACCAAGTTGGGAGGAAGTGTTGCAAGTCAGGGACTGGGAAGGCACTACAGAGGGATGTGGATCTCTGGGCATGAGGTTCAACAAGACCACGTGCCAGGTCCTGCACTTCAGCCATGACAACCCCAGGCATCGCTGCAGGCTTGGGGCAGGGTGGCTGGAAAGTTGCATGGAGAAAAATCATCAGGAGGGCTGGTAAACATGCAGCTGAACGTGAGCTAGCAGTGTGCCCAGGTGGCCAAGAAGACCAATGACATCCCGACTTGGATAGAAATAGCACAGATAGCAGAGCAGGAGGTGACTGTCCCCTGTACTTAGCTCTGGTGAGGCTGAACCTCAAGTGCTGTGCTCAGCTCTAGGCCCCTCGCTATGGGAAAGACATTGAGGTCCTGGAGTGTGTCCAGAGAAGGGCACAGGGCTGTAAGGGGTCTGGAGCACAGGTCTGACGGGCAGTGGCTGAGGGAACTGGGATGGGTCAGTCTGGAGAAGAGGAGGCTCAGAGGGGACCTTATTGCTCTCTACATCTCCCTGACAGGAGGTGTTGGTGAGGTGGGGGTCAGCCTCTGCTCCCAGGAAACAGTGATAGGGTGAGAGGTGGTGGCCTCAAGCTGCACCGGGGCAGTTCAGGTTCGATATTAGGAGCAACTGATTCTCACAAAGAGTGGTGATGCAGTGGCACAGCTGCCCAGGGAGGTGGGGAGTCACTGTCCCTGGATGTGTTCAATAACTGTGGTGTGGCACTGAGGGATGCGGTCAGTGGGTATGATGGAGTGGGGTGGGTTGGACTTGGTGATCCTAGAGGTCTTTTCCAGCCTTGATTCTACGATCAGGTGCATCCCACAGACTCTGAGCAAGCTGAGCTTTCCCTCATTTGGATTCCTTCAAAGGTTTCCAAGGCTGCCATAACCACCTGCCTCATGGACCCTTCCCCAGGCATCTCACTGCCCGAGTGCCCCCTGACATTTCAAACCCACATCCCTCCCTGCACACACACCCACAGCACAGGCACTGAGGACCAGAGCTTGCCCTTCTTTCACCCACACCACTCCCCGTGAGCTGGGGGCACGCAGGGCTGACCCAGCACACCCAACTCACACTGCAGTGGCCGTGGTCTGCCAGCACGGCCTGGCCCCAAGCTCTGCTCAGCCCCACACATTCACACGTGGATGGCTGTGCACCTGCCCGGCTGCGGGAAGCCCACCTCGAGTGGGAGCCCAAGGACGGCAGCTCCTGTCCCCATTGATGCCTCCCTGCTCATTAGGAATGCCTGGCAACGCGCGGGCGGACAAAGCTCTGCAAACAAAGTGCAGGGGGAAGGGGAGAGAGGAGGAGGGGGGGTTTATTTTTTTTCTTTTTTCTCCTTTTTTTTTTTAAAGAAAGGAGCGCGGAGGAATTCTCCATTCACTGATCTGTAGAATGCATTAATATCCTGAGCTGTTGGCACAGCCTCCCGCGCTCGGGGGACCAACAATGCGAGCAATGACTCCGAGTCTGGGATCCTCAAATAAACCACCCCTGCTGTCATGGCCACCGGGAAGGAGAATAACAGCGATAGGAGCTGACCTTCATTTCGTTGTTTCTCCAGACCTGACTGCTGGACCTCTGTTTGCCTGTTACTAGGATTTCTTGGCTGAAAAATGTAAGCATTTCCTAGATGATACAAGAGGCAGTTTATTAGGTAAATAAACCAGGCCCCGAGCGGTCGCTCCTGCTTGGTAATGAGGAGGGCAGGGAAGGAGCAGACCTCCCCGCACCACCTAGAATAACCCCAATCAATGCTCCATAACTAACACCATATGCATATTTTTAAACAGACAGTTAATGAACAAGAGAAGGTCACCGTGGCCCGGCCAACTTGTGAGCAAAGCCGTTTGCTCAGAAAACTACGGGCCATAAAAATCACAGCAGGCACTGTTGGCATCACGTAAAACCGTCCATCCACGGATGCAGAAAGCAGGTTAAAATCAGCACTTTTACAAAGGGAAGCATCAGGGGGAGATGTCCGCAGAGCCAACCTCAGCCAAGGGCACAAAGGAGCAGCAAGGGGTGCCTGTGGGGACAGCCTGCACCTCTCCTCCTCAGTGCAGCTCCAGGAGCTTGAGCAATTAGTGTGGTTTCATCACCAGGCAATGACCCAGGCACAAGCATTAAGGCCATTCTGCCTGCACGTCCTGCTCAAGACTGCTGTTGATGGGAGCCAGTTTTAGGCTTCCCTGCACATCATACATAAACGTAACAATCGGACAGCTTCAGAAACCGTGCTGAAACAGAGCAAGTGGAGCTGCTCTCCTGCCAGAAAGGCAATGTGATGGTGCTCGTTGAGACAGATGATCACTATGAAACAGCAGCTCCTGTGTTATGGGATGTTAGGGAGGCTGCACATGACACCTGCCTGCACAGGATGCTGCTGCTGCACGGTGTGCAGGACGTCCAGCTCGGGCTGCAGAGCGATGCAGCATCCCTGCTGCAAGGCAGCCACAGCCCCTCTCAATTTATACACCCCACTTCTGCTGGCACCAGCATCCTCTATGCGTCTCAGAAAGCCCTGAAGAGACAACAAAACCACTCTGCCCCAACCCATTTCTCTGCTGACCCACATCCTCTGTATTGCTGTGTGCCACCAGTGCCCGGGGCAGGCAGTGCTGTGCAGTGCTCCAGATGCAGCCCTGCTCTCTGCCCGGTGCTCTGGGTGTGCAGGTCCCCTCAGTTCAGCTTCATTGCAGCACAAAGTCCCCAAACCAGAACTCCTCTGTATTCCAGCTCCAGTTCAGGCTCTGCAATTATCAGTCGCTGAACGTGATAGGAGAGGAAAGGCAGAAGGAGGCAAGTTTAGCTGTACAAATGATCACATTTCAGCACCGTTTTCAGAAATACAAATTTATGATTTAATCCAGCAACATGTATCCTTGGAAACCTTAGCTGTAAAGCAGTCGCCCTGGGATGTTTCACACAGTTCCTAGGTTTTTTTCCCGTACTCAAACACAACTAATTGCTAGGCCTTCTGGTGTGACGGGCAGCCGGGCACACAGCCTGCCCAGGGGCTCGTTTCACCGCCAGCCTGCTACAGCATCACTACTCGGGCTGACAGCAGCTGCTCTAAATCTCCTGATAGGTATGAACAAGCACTGATGAAGTTTGGGCTGTTTGAACAGCTGCATATGCAAATGTAATTAAGAAGATGTCTGCTGCTGTTGGCTCTCCTCTCCGTGCCCCCCTCTCCTCCCTCCCTGGCACATTAGGTGCTTCCCAGCAGGGGAGGGGGGGGCATTCAAACTGGTTGCCACCTCTCAGCTTCAGGCCTGAACCCGTGCCTGATTTGTGCATTGCAGATGAGCCCCACAAGTGGCACTCTCCAGCTTCCTCTCATTGCTTACGGTGTCTCTGCATGTGGGGACCAGCTCCCAAACAGATGATGATTTTTGTGGTATAAATGGGGTCAGAGCATTCAGGTAGTGCAGCACGCTGAGCTGGGCATGGGTTGGGACGGTCCCTGTACAAAACCCAGCACTCCTGGAGCCAAACCTACCTGGGTACACATCCCAGCACGGAGCAGCAGGGAGGGGTGGTGGCTCCTGCCCAGCGGTGGGGAGCGGAGCTCATCTCCATTATGGCACCGTGGAAGAAGGGAAGAAGTGACATGAGGAGTTAGAGCCTCTTTGATTAACCCCAGCAGGATGAAGGCTCCAGAGCAAACTGCAGAAAGACTAATTAGAGCGTGAAGCTAAATGGTAAACAGGGTAGAAAACAATGGGAACGTTCTGAAGGGAAATCAGATCAAACAGAGCTAATCAGGTTAGCCCGGTAAGATAATGAATTCTGTAGTCACAGGAAGTGTGATAGATCCCATCCATGCAGACGCTGGCAAAGTGTGTGATACAGAGCCATGGGGGAAATTATTACATGAAAAAAAAAAGTGGGGATTAGCAGAACTGTAAAGCCAGGAACTGGGGAAAGGTGTTGAAAGAGCCATCAGGATGGATGGAGGTCACCGGTGGAGCTCCTTGAGGAACGGTCCGGAGGTTGATCTTATTAAACAGTTTTATTAATGACCTTGGCACAGAAAGGAAGTGTGCTAATGAAATGTGCTGATGACACAAAGCTGGAGAACGCCGTCAGTACGGAGGAGAGCTGGGAGACCAAAACTGGGTGATTCAGAAGATAAATGGAGAAGGCTGATACCGACAGGACTGAAGGGGAAGGTGCACATGTGGGACCAACACGGGGCTGTGCCACGAGCTAGAACAACACTGAACTCAGGTGGAAAATTCTTATGGATGAGAAAGGAGCAAAGAAACCCCCAGCACAAGCAGAGCACCGCCAGGGCATGGGGTCTTGTGTAAGGCAAGCAAGAAGTTCAAGTGGGAAGAAGCACAAGGAAGGGCTGGTCGGAACAGAAGTTACTGCAGTGGATTTAAATGTAATGATGCTCGTCCAGCGCTGCAGACAAAGCAGGGGGTGAATGCTGAGTGATCTCTTTGACACGTATTTGGGGGAGGAAAATGAAAAAGGGGAAAGGACTATTCAGAGATGCACCAGAACAAGGGTTGCAAGGACACGATGAAGTATCCCTGACAAGTTTAGGCTGGGGATAAGTTTATGACCACTGTGAGCTCCCAATAGGAGTAATGGGGGGGAAGAAACGAGCTTGTTCTGGGAAATTTATCTTGAAGTGATGCTATGACCCAGAAAGCTCCTCCTGGCCTTCAGTGCTCAGTGCAGTTACACCAGCAGGGAGTGTTCACCTGGGCTTAGACACAGCAGCTGATCCACCTCAGCATCTCAACACGAGTGGTTTAAGCCAAATGCTTCAGTGGATGACACAGGACACATGAGGAGGTGGCTCCCCCAGGCCCCCAAGCTACTGAAGCAGGGAAAAGCCATGACTATTCTGGGAAAGCAAGATGGTCAGGCAGCAAACACAAGTCTCAGAATAGCTCAGCACCAAAACCACTGGGCCTGATTAAAAAGCTCCTCTATTAACATAATTAACAAGCCCCATTTCTGCCACGTCCCTAAGCTCATCTGCTTTGAGGTTCCCTCGGTGCCTAATGAGACTCAGCTCCCCCTGTGCTCTCCCCCTCAGCAGAACCCTTAATTGGGTCTCTCTGCTAACGAGGAGAAGTGGCCAGGTGGACCTGGGGGAAGTGCCTATCTCTGTGACCTCCACCTCCTGCCAATGTCAGCCCCACTCAGCTGTGAGTGCAGTGGGGTGAGGGGGGGCCCAGCAGCACACCCTGGGGCACACACACACAGCACACTGCAGGCACGGCCCTCCCCCAGCTGTGTTATCGCATGGAGCAAAAAGGAGCTGGGGGAGAGGAAGAAATCACTCCTTTGCAAAGTTTTCTCACAGCAGTAACAGCCCAGAACAGGGCTGTCAACACATCAGTGCTTACGGGAGAAAATGAAGAAGGGGGAAAAAATAAAGCAGGAAAATCCAGCTGTCAGGGTAAGGATCTGTCCCACGCAGGCAGCTCCATAGTGGTGCAGAGGGGAGGGATCCCACAAAGCAGAGGGCAGGAAAGGCTGACATCATGGCACTGCTCTGAAAAAAGGATGGGCACTCATTCCTGCGAGCACACGGTGTACGTCGGGGAACAAACCCCAGCGACTGTTCCCACATGAAACCCATGGCAAAAATCAGTAACTCGGAGCAGGGTGAGCACAGCCCGGCAGGAGAGGCCCTGCGTGCATGAATCACTGCTCTCCAGGGGAAACCCTGTGCAATCCAGGCTACCCTGCTTCAAAACCACGAGACCTCCTGAGAAGTCCCACTGAGCTCAATCGGGTATTCGGGCGCTGTGGGATAAAACACCAGCCCCCCCACACCTGCGGGACCAGGGCACGGGCAGCGGGAGGCGGCTGCATTGCATTGCCATCTGGTGGAGCAGGGGAAAAGGGGACGGATGGATGGGAGCTGCAATGTGCAGGTTGCACAGACACGGGGAGCACCGAGCTGCAGGTGGGGGCTGGTGCTGGAGCACAGCGGGGCCCAGGGAGGCTCAGCACTGCACGGGATGCAGCCCAGGGCTGGGAGCACTGACAGCAGCGGTCGGGGCGGTCCTCTTCCTCTCCACACATTTTTTCCTCGAGGAACAGGAATGGATGAGATCACAGCTGGGCTACCTCTGCCCAGGAAAAACAAAATGCGGAGGGAGTGGAGGGGACTGCATCGCGAAGGGACGGGGCCGTGTGCCACGTCACCACGACACCATGCCTGCTCAGCTCCCTCAGCACCTCCGCTTGAATCACACTCCCAGTTGTTTGGTATTATACTTCCAGTTGTTTGTTTTTAAATGCACTTCTTAAGAGGACACTCCGAGGGTCAGAGCTTCTAATAAAAGCGCTACTGAGAAATGATTAACGAGCACAGTTCTGCACAAAAAAAAAAAACAAAAACCCAAAGGTACATGGGGGAACGTGGGGACAGGCAGGCAAACTCATGAGAGCTCTGTGCCAGGCCCAGCTCTGACTGGTGTGTATGGTTTGGTGAAAGCTGAGGATGAGATCCGGAAATCTCAGCCATACGGACGCCCTAAGATCCCTTCTCAGTGCCCAGCAGACGCTGAAAGGGAATAAAACAATGCCAAGCAGCGTGCAAGCATTTGCCTGCAGATGACTGATGATTTTCAGCAATAATTTCATAAATGTGGCACATAAACCATTCCGTGGCCATTCTTGCCCTTGCAATCAATGGGACTTCCACTGCTGCCAGCACAGGGCAGCCCGGGGCCACCGAGGGAGATGTGCCCGCGCTGGGCAGCCTCCACGGGCAGCATCCCGGGGTGAGACTGTCAACAGCTCGCAGAGAAATGTCCCTGCAAATAAGCTGTGAATGCAACAAGGCATCCGACACAACCTGGAGACTCCGGGCAGGAGCGGGGAGCCAGAATGCAGCTCCAGGTCAGAGCTCCCTGCTCTGCTCCTCCTGCAGCAGTGTGGGGCTGGAGGATGTCACACCCACCTCTGAATCTGCCCCAGAGCCTCAAGTGGTGCTTGCATGAGAGCAGACACTGAAATATTGATGGGAATTGGATTTCATCAGCAATACTTTGATTTTACCATTGTGCTGGCTGCTAACAAAGGACACCCACTAATGTGTTACATTCCTGCTCATAAAAGGGTGATTATTCCACTGCTCATGCCAGAGAGCTCAGCTTGAATCCACAGCCCATTGCTCCAATACATCCACTCATCAGGAAAAAAAAAAAACAAAAAAAAAAACAACACCAAGAAACATGAAGATTTCAAGTGAGGAAACACAGGAACAGACACTGGAGCAGCACAGATCTGGGCCCAGAAAGACGTGGGGAGCAGGACTGAGCATGTCACTGCTGGGCAGTGCACAAACCAAAAGTTACTGATGGTTTTACCCATCGAAACAGTGCTGGTGGAGGAAAGAACTCTGAGAAGCCACACAGCAGATACCCATCTTCCCTCTGCTTGGCTTTGTTCAAGAGACAACCTCACATATGTGGAGGGGTTTTCTGGACTTCATGTGCCCAGCACTAAAAACTGGTGGTGTAAAGGTAGAAAAGGGATGGGAAGAACGCCATCAAAGCCTGTGTCTTCCAGCATTACTGTTCTGAAAGCCACGATTAGGCAGGGTAAAACTGCTATCTGAGCCAACATAGTGTTCACGTGTACCCAAATTATCATGCAAACACAGGAAGACCTATTGGAGCAGACAGAGCAGGCACAAAGAGGCATCACTTCTCATCACCCTTTAAAGAAAAAATGTTTTTCAATGCAGAAAGGGTGAGAGAGGTCACCCCCCAGGCATCCAGCCTGGGATCCTCCCAGCCTTCGCCTCTCCCATCCTCCTCCTCCTCCTCCTCCTCTTGAATTCCCCAGTGCAGCCAGCACGGCCTTTAGACTTAAAGAGACAGGCACATTATCCAGCAGCATTGTTGGGCTCTACATTTGCATTAAGAGCCCGGAAAGGGGTTGAAATACCCAAGAGGCCGAAGCCATTCCCTGCAGACATCCTCTTGTCCCACTGCTGCCTGGTGCGGGCACAGAAATGGAGGGGCTGCACAGGGCATTTGACATCATCCAAGTGCAATTATTTTTAAATCAAATTGATCTTAAGTCAGCGTCAGAGACCTAAAATAAACGATCAGTCACGAACTCTGCATGAGTTCAGCTCTGCCCGTCATTGGAACATGAGAAATCGGTGACAATGCCTCTGATGAGTTCACTTTGACCTCCAGAAGAGACCACAGATTTCGATATGCACCAGCCACGCTTACAAAGAGCTAAATGTGGTAGAGAAGCAAACTGATCTCTCAGATACACCCTCGGTGCCTGAGGGACACCTCCCTGCTGAGCTGGTGCCCCCACTGCCACATCTGTGTCATCACAGCACAGCACAGAAGCCCCCCCAAGACAGAAAGCTCTGCTTCACCCAACTTGTGACCAAGCCACTGTGTTTTCTGCCACCACCCCCAGCACCGTCCCAAAGGCAAACCCTCAGCACTGCAACCCAGATGCAGAACCTGCACTCACTGAGCTTTGCTTTGGCTTTGGGACAGGCAGCCCGGCGGAGCTCTGCTCGCCTGCATGCAACTTAAAGTGTCAGCAGCAAGGATTTCATGTCTGGCAGCTCTGAGTGCCACGGGGTTGGGACACATTCCTGCAGGACACCACGAGCATCGCCCTGCGGCACCACTCCCCGCTGTGACCGGGGTAGCTAGCATGTTCTTAAACCTAATTAACATGGACCATGCTAATTTCACACAGTCCTACAATGTCTCATCGGAACATTGTGCAATACCAGAGTGAAATGGTGCAGGGAAGCTCACAGTACCAACATGCAGCGAGCCTGCAGCGCTGCCTGAAGCACACGGAGCTTGGAGAGATGGCTTCTTCCCCTCACAGGAAATCTTCCCCAGGGGAAGCACAGCACACACAGCCTCAGGGCACCACTTGTGACACTGCTGTTTAATAATAGCACGCGATCTGTGCTCGTTTCCTACCGCAGGACGCTGACTTTTTGTCCACCATCTTCACGTGCCGTGTCTGGGTGCGAAGCTTGCCGTCCGTGTTCTCCACCAGGTTCGTGAGGTCATCAATGATCTCTGGGGAAAGAGAAACACAGCGTTAACCTGAGCCCGTTGGGCCTGAGGCTCCAGCACGGCAAGCAGCTGCATCCCTCGGCTTCCTGGTGTGACACAGCACTGTGAGTGGTGGGCAGCGCCAGGCAAGAGGTTGGAGCTCCAGCTGGAAGGGACAAAGCTGCAGCCTGCAACAGCAGGATCAACCACGAGCTGTGGGAGGATGCGAAATCGGAACTCTCAGTCCCTGGAAGACAGCATCTCTGCACTCAGAGTTCACTTGGCTGCCCTGCAGTTATCACAATGAGAAGCACTGTCCTCCTAAATGCTTTTGGGAGTGCTCAGTGTGATCCCAATCAAGTGATAGGGCAGGATGCAGGGCGAGCCTCACGCTGTTCCGCTGATTACATGTAGGAATGGCAGTGCTGCCTGCAGCCCGGATGGTCCTTAGGGGAAATGAAAGCAAGCAAGATTTCCCCTACATCCATTTTTAAGAGAGGGGAAAGGAAATTTCAAGGCAACCCACCCTCAGCCTCGCACAGCTAATGACTTCATTTGTGCCACAGGCATGCTGGGCCGATTGATAGGTGTTTTTGAGCTCATAAAATGAAAAGGCACACCGGAGCACCCAATTCCCTTCCTGCTGACTGTGACGCTTAAATCAAGTTGCAGTATGCAGGCGGTGCTTGTTCCTGGGAGCACAAACCCACAGCGTTTGGGTGCTTTTCTCTCTGCAGGCAGGAATGATTTTGTGTGTGTGAGGAATTGAGAGTAGGACAGCAGCCAAAAACTGAATGCTACTGCGAAGTTTCTCCAGTTACAGCCCAGTCCCTGCCATTGATTGCTGCCCTACTAAGTCTTGTCTGTCTTTTTGGAGGTTATTCTGCGCTCCTACAAACCTGGCTTTGCAGACTTCTGCCAGGAGCAAGGGGGTGGCACTGTTGGGACCCCCCTCGTGCTTCCAAACCCAGCCCTGGGTGGGACCGCCTGCCTGCAAGAGCTGCAACCACAGTGCAGCACCAACTGCAGCATCAGCTCCAACAGCTGAGCACTGCGCTGAAGTCAGAGGAAATTTCAAGGGTGTTTCACTCCCTGAGAATTAAGCATCGTCCTCCTGAGAAGAGCCTGTCCCACAGCACTGCAGTGCCATGCTCAGCTCCGAGTCCAGGTGGTCATCCACTCCCACCTGACTTTCCCAAGTCCTACATCCACAGGGCAGCGATGCTCTGAGGAAACTTTATCAGTCGCGTGTGATTCAGCACACAGGAAAACCAGCTCCCGTGGCTGCCTCCAAGTGGAAAGAAGTGCTGAAAGTTCCCATCGCCGTCAAGGACGGTGCGATAAGCACGCCTGGGAAACGACAGCCTTTCCAACACCAGTGCAGAGCAGACCCTCCTTGCAAAACATCCTGGTGCACACTGTGGCTGGACGAGCACACATGCACATGGGAATGCTTTGTCACTTCCGAGCCCCAGGGGATGGTGCGTGGAGCACACCCACCTGCACGCTGCTCCTACCCCGGCTGCCAGCAGGATCCGGCCCCAGGCACAGCGGGCACTGTCGGATGGGGATGAAAGGATTCTTCCTGCTCCAAAGCAAAGCGAAGGCAATGGGAATACAGGCTGTGCAGAAGCAGAGATGGGTCCTCAGGCAGGCAGAGCTGCTGCCAGATCAAACCCCCAGCTAGGAAAGTCGTGAGAACACTGAAGAGCTTTGGCAGCTCTGAGTGTTGCACCTTGGTGCGACCCACAGCCCTTCTGCAGGCATCTTGGGGATGGAAGTTCTTCCAGTAGCTTCAACTGACCACACAGCAAAACAGAAATAGGCAGAAAAGTGAGGGAAGCAAAGGAGAGAGGCTTCCCCTCAGCGACAGAGCAGGGAAGCAGGCTGAGGGCTGCCAGACTGCTAGTGACTGTACAGAGGACATCTCTGTCACACTGCACTCCAAACCACACTGGAAGCACTGGTACAGGTGTAGGCACAGTCCTGCAGGGATCCCAAGGTAGGAGGGATTGCATTGCAGCAGCGAGCAGCAGCAGTCCCATGGCTGCTGCAGGTAAGGCAGGGGGACCTCGTGCTCAAGTGAGGCTACAGCAATGGATGTTACTCAGCAAAGTAACAGTGCTCCCAGAGCCAGGATCCTGAATCCATCAAGCAAAGCCACAGATGTTCTGACCCTCATGGCCAGGAGCTGAAGCCCCACGTAGGGTGTCTGTGGGGAAAGGAAACAGCAAAGCAAGCTAGGATGAGACAGAGTAGGTTTGGATGTGAAATATTTGACTCTTGGAAGCAGATATTCTGAATTATTTGATTTTGGAGGGGGCTGTGTTCTGAGCTCAGCCCACCCCCTCTGCAGCCAGCAGCAGAGGAACGCTGCAGGTATCTCCCTGCCCTGCACAGGAGGAACACCTCCTCTCATGGGGAGAACCAGGCTCCCCCCCGTTCTGCCCTCACACGTGGCTTTACCTAGAACACATAACAAGCCTCATTTGGTTTTGGAAAGCCCTCCTTTGGGTCACACTCACTGCCTGTGTTGTAGGGAACCCAAAAGCTGAGCACTAAAGGTGCACAGAGGGAAACATGCCTAGCCTGGGGTCTGTGCTCCACGGAGCAGCATGGATGGCCAAGCATCTCCTTCTCTGGTCTTTCTTTTGGTGGGTTTACATTTACAAAATGACCAATGACTCAATGAGTAATGCATCTCTGTGGCGTATCCCACTGTGAGTGACTGCAGTCAGCCTCAAGAAAAACACAGAGAGAGCTGAAGCCGTAACACTGTATGCCATGCAATAAAAAAGCCCTACAATAAGGCTGGAATTCACTGCAGCAGCCAAGCAGCCTTCCTCCCTCCGTCAGGTCTCAGTGCTTCAGGAGAAGAGGCAAATACCAAAGAAATGAATCATACATCAAATGCCAACATCTATATGTCCAAACCCCGTAATTACATGGTAATAGGAAAGTGAGCGTTGTTCAAGATGCCAGCAGAATGAAGTGAAGATTGCAACTAATGGTCACACATCAGAAACCCAAAGAACCCTCACGTGATGTGCCAGCTGCAACGTCGAGGTGGACTGAAAGGAGAAAAGCAGTGGCAACCACAGCAACAAGAATGGGAACTGCTTTGCCCCCCTGCGGGCAGCACCTGGTTTTCGAGGTCTGCAATGTGTGCAGCCGTGGGCAGCTCTCTGCTCAGCTCCAGGAACCCCAAATCACTGCCCTGTACTGCTCCAGGACACTGCTGCTCCCAGACCGAGCCCTTCCCCACCTTTCCCAGCTCAACCGATGACACTTCATCTGTGCTTTGGCAGAACTTCATAGAACACTTCTCTAAGAGGAGCAAAACAGCGTGTTCCTCTTAACATTTCAGATCTCTGCAGCTCTGCTAATTTCCAGGGGTTTGATGGTGCCTGGGGCCAGCTGGGATCCGAAGGACACTGCACCCCAGGAGGGATGGACCTGTAATGAGCCAGGGGGGAGAAGAGAAGGGATGGGGAACGGGAACAGGAAGGGGAAGGGAAGGGAAAGGAGAAGAAGGGGAAGAAGGGGAATGGAAATGGGAATGGGAATGGGAAGAAGGGGAAGGGGAAGTTGTCTCTGTGTCCAGCTCTGACACCACCATGCCAAACGCAGCACCTCGTCCTCTTGAAGGCAGCTGGTGGTTTGGAATCACACCCTGGTGAGCAGGAGCAGATCCAGACCATCAGCTGCTGAAGTGCTCACCAGGTTTTTCACAGTGAGCAGCAGAGACAACAAACAGCAGTGCTGATTCCAGCAAACAGTTGTTAGTGAGAGATATTTTAAAAGCACACACTGAGAAGTTTTCCCTTTTCCAGCTGCTTATTTTGTTTTATTAGAACAAAACCCATGGACATTAATTTTAGTCGTACTTAATTGAATGATTTCTCTGGGGAATAGTTCGGGGTGAGTTTGCGAGCAGTCCCTTTCCAAGAGCCATTACTAATTGGCATATACCACCGTGTCAGTGTGCCAACCAAAACAGTGCACTTTAATGTTACTGGAAGCGCTCTCAGCCCAGATGTGTTGAGAACTCGCTGTGATATAAGGCAGGCAGTAACTCTGTGCATGTGACAGAGCACTCGCAGCATCCTCTGCCAGTTATCTGCAAAGAGATAAGACTCCTTCAGCAAAAGCATCAATGCAAAGCCAGGTTGTGTGCTCTTCCCCTTTGTTTGCGGCAAGTTGCATGGCCTCCAGTTGCGCCAGGGGGGGTTCGGGTTGGAGATGAGCAACAATCTCTTCTCAGAAAGAGTGATGATGACTCCCCCCCCAGGGAGGGGGTGGGGTCACTGTCCAAGAAGCGTGGAGATGTGGCACTGAGGGACACAGTGGGCAGTACTGGTGCTGCATGCAGTTGGACTGGATGATCTCAGAGGTCTTTTCCAACCTCAGTGACCCTGTGAATCTCTAAGATACCATTCCCTTTACTCACTGTGTTCACGGCTGACTAGCACAGCCACCAGGCAGCACTGGCTGAACGCTGCCACCCATCCAAGCCCGCAGCACACACCCCCCCACAGGACCTGCCATCATCCCCTGGTTTATTTTCATTCCGATCAATCTGAGCACCGCTGCTAGATGGAGGTGAAGAAGATGTACAGGCCACGCTCTCAGAACTTCCAGCCCACCTATCGAGGTGTAGGTTACAGGGACAACGCCACGAAGCTACTCTTCAACTTCACTTTGAGCAAACAGCCAGGCTGCTCGGGGTCAAAACATCAGCCTTAAATCGGGCATCCCTAGGAAAGCCCCGAGCACAGCAGCACTGGAAGCTGCTCACGCTCATACGATGGGCTGCCAACCAAAACACGCCTCCTGTTGTGGCAGGTTTGTTTTCTGCGAGCCTGCAGCACGGAATGAAAAGGACAGAAGCTAATTCCAGCTCTGCTTTTATATTCCCCTGATCCAAAACCTAAGCACAAGTTTCAAAACGCTGCACTCGGGGCTCCTGTGCGACACCCATCCTCTGCTACCCTGCCTGGAGGGAACCCCGCTATCTTCCAGGCCTGTGCACAACCTCCATAGACCTCGATGCCTTTAATTCCCAACACACCTCCGCTCCCATAACCGCACCGCAGCGTTTGCTCCAGCACTGCTCCCAACCAACACATGTTCCGAGGCTTAAGAGTTAGTGAAACACTTCGTGGCTGCCACGCTCCCACAACTGGATATGAAGTGCTCTGTGTTTTGAAGCAGATTAAGGGAGACTGGAAAAAATGACCAGTGGTGTACTAGAGACCAAAAACCTATTCCACGGACTGCAACTGGAGGAGCGAGAAGGGAACACCGCTGATGTGATGCTGGCTTTAGGGATGGGGTTAAGCAGCGCACCCCATCCCCATTCCTCTTCCCTTTCCTTTCCTGTTCCCATTCTCCTTCCCTACTCCTCTTCCCCCTGGCTCATTATAGGTCCGTTCCTCCTAGGAGGCAGAGGCCTTTGGAGCCCAGCTGTCCCCAGGCACCATCAAGCCCCTGGAAATCAGCAGAGCTACAATTCCAATATCATTTATTTCTGAGCACGGGGCAGCAACCTCACAGCACCCAGTGTGATGGACATGGCCATACCACAGCTTGTGCCCAGCCACTCACCCTCACCCCAAAGGAAGGAAGGCTCAGTTTCCCTCTGTACACTGAAATATGCTAGAAAAGATAAAATCCCTTCTGTTTTAGCAGCCGTTTGTGCTGGGAGCAAGCCAACCAAGCACCACAGCATCCAACACAAGAGCGTCATGCCGCGGCCAGCTGCATGGCATTATCCTCTCGGATCACTAACAAGGAGGAAAGACACTTCAGAATCGGTCTATCAATCACAGGAGGAACCAGCAAACTTGCAAGTGCTTCATGGCCACACTATTGGAAGCAGCTGATGGAGCTCAGGTCAGCCCAGGCACCTGGGACTCATCTCCTGCTGACACACTTCATCGGGCTGCTCTGGAATCAGTGCTGAACGGAGTCAATGAGCAATGGGGATGCAGCAGCTAATGATGTGCTCAGAGCAGGTACAGGGAACCAGCTGAGTCACAAGGGGAGAATACTCACACTGCTGCAGCATTCCCACCCTGCTCCTCCACACCTGAGGCAGGCACAACATGAATGAGAACATTTCTGGAATTGATAGCTCAAAAACCCCAAGGCTGCAGCCAGGGAAAAAGTTCCACTTGCTCCAAGGTGTGCTTCAAACAGCAACGAGGGGCGAAGAACAACTTCCACAGCTAAGGTGACCTCACGGCACTGAGTCCTGTGCTGCCCCAGCTCAGGCTTCGCTTCCTCCCCCCACCCTTCCAGCCTTTGCCAGGCCAGCTCTCCCCATCCCTCTGGTGGATTCCTGCAGATGTGACTGAGCAGTGTGCCTGGCGTGGCCGTGTGCCTGTGGGTCAGTGCCGAGCTGGGGGGGGTGGGCTGCTGCTCCCAGCTGCTCCTCCACAGCCTGCTCCTTCCCCCAGTTCATCCATTATAAGGAGCAGGAGTGATTAATTGCCAAAAGCTGCACAAAGTGGATTGCTCTGTGCCACCACACAGCGTGTCTAGAGGACGCTTCCCAACACCGTGCCTAAACGCTGCCTTCACCTCCACACACGACTTCTGAATCCCTGCGTGACCAACTCCAGTGCAGGAAGGAAACCTTAAGCCTCCACTTTATCAAGCTGCACAAACACGCTGTTTATCAAACCCAAGAGATTACGAATGCTTACTGTGCTTCTTTTGCAACTGTTTGCAGAGCTTGCTGTTTGCTCGGCCCGGACGCGCGGCAGTGGCCAGCACGCTGCCTCCTGCAGCTGGCAGCTCCTGTGCTCTCATGGATCTGCTCTGCTTCCAAAGAGAGGGGGAGAGGGTGAACAGAGGGCAAGAAAATAACCCGGTGCATGCGTTCTTTGCTACATCTCAATGTTTTATTTTGCAGACTAAGTATTGATACCAGGAAAGGTGTGAAGGATCAGGAAACACCTGAAGTTTTTGCCATTTGTTAAAGCCATTTCCCAGCACACTTGCACCCAGCAGCTGCCCCGTGGCATGGCACAGAGCCTGAGCAATCCCTGACAAGGACGAATGCCCACTGAGCACAGACGTGCCTCTGCTGCTTCAAACCCCATGGTCCACAGGGGCCTCCTAAGCCTGATGAGAAGGGAACAGCGACGGGCTAGCTGTCTCCCAGTTAAAACCAACACACTGTTTCACTCTGCAGCCCCAGATTTCATAAATCACAACGCCAAGCCCTGCTCTCTGCCTCATTGTACTCCTCATGCAGCCAAGCAAGCCCTGCCCTGTAGGATCTGCCCTTTCTGACTCGGGAGGCGAGGAGCTCTGCTTTAGGACATCTGGTAGTAGGGGCTCCTAAGGTCTGATCTTTCCATATGGGCTGGGAGAAAGTGATAGATGTTTTCATCTTTTCTTTAAAAGGACAATGAACGCTTGCTGGATCATTTCCAACCCAAATAATTCTGAAACCCAAAAGGATATTAATTGATAGATGCATTGTACAAATCTTCCTGAGCACAAAGGATTGGATTCAATGGCCTGGCTGAGGCCATTGTACCCCTCTCTAAAAAAAAAATGTTTTGCACACGATTATACCCTTTCCTAATTCATTCATGCTTTAGAGATTCCCTACACCCTGTGCTGCGGATGCTGATGAGCAGCCGCTGCAGTCGCCTTGCACCACCTGGACCTTCCTGCAAGCAGGAGAACCCCAGGAACAAGGGTCAGCCCATCTGCAGATCCCCTCTTAAGATGGTGCAGGGCACAGTTTGTCAGATCAGAAAGAAAGAGGCAGTGCAATCAGCACCTTCATCAACCCACAGGGGGAACTGGGACTCGGTTCCAAGCGAGCCCTCACTGCTCTCCACACATCACTGCAAAGCCGCGTTCACTGTTTGAGCAGAAACACCACCACAGCCATCCCTTTCCCACACTATTTCTGCAAAGATTTGATTATCTGATACTTTCACAGAGTTTATGAAGCATTTGCTATGTGCAGAAACAGGTGCACCAAGCACCATGCCGGTTCCTGCAGCCTGCCCACAGACAATGTGCTTCCAAGTGCTTGGACTTTGAAGCCTTGAGCCTTGCTGCTAGCAGCAGGATTTTAAGACTTCAGATGTGAGGTTCTGGGCCCCAATCTTAAATTATTTTTTCAAACCCTCTTTAAAACACATTTAATCCTTTGTTTTCTTTCTGAAGAGAAAGGTTTCACATCTGGACTGTCAACCTGCATTCCAAAGCATTAGCTTGGCGAATTAAAGCGGCCGAGCTGTAAATCTCCACGAAGAGGACTTGTCAGGGCAACAGCAACTCCGCATTAACCCCGGGCCCAGTTCAGCAGGAAAGCAAACAAAAAAAGGCCAAACAATGCAGAGTCCCGAGACAACTTGGGAAATGAATCCACCACCCAACAGAGCCAGGTGCCCTTACCTAGCTCTTCCCATGAAGCACAAGAGCCCACCGAGAGCTACCCCCAGTTCAGCAGGCAGATTGTGCAGGTGGTCCTCTACAGCCACCAGTGACTGTCTTTAGACAACTGCAGTCTTCTTAGAGTTTGCCTTCAGAGGGGTCAGTGCCTCATCCCTTCAAACTCCAAGACAGCCAAGGTCCTTGAGCTGCCGTTTCTCACTAGGCTCTGACTAGGAAAACTGCCACCAAGCAGATGGAAGATGGGCTCCAGAGAACAAAACTCTTTCTCAGTGGCAAGCAAAACTTCAGCAACATGGACAGAACCTGTGGCAAAAGAGTGGAGGATGTCAAAACACAAACAGAAGTATCCATCTCAGCAGTGCCCCCAGGATAACCACACATCACTGCAGCATCTGGGCTAACGTAATCAAGTGTGAATGAACCACTTCCTGAACACTCAGGAACTTCTTACACTTTCTACTGAAGCACTTTATTCAGCCTCTCTTCCTACTAACTGCACAGTTCAGAGCTTTGTGCTGGGCTCTGCAGATTACTTCGTTCCTACAGCTCTGGTTTCCTGACCCCTGCACCATGAGCTCGGCTGCACCCTCACCCTGAGCACCTCGGCCAGTCACTCCTCCTCTTTCCTGTCTGGTTCCTAAATGAACAAGAAAACACAAAAGTTTTGCTCCAAAGTAAGGTAAGCACGCCCAAGGGGAAGATGTGAGGTCAGAGCACTGCTGCTACCACTCCATGGACTGCCACTTTGACTCCAACTCGTATTGGTGCACCACATCTCAGCACCAGCAATAAAGCGACCCAGGAAACTGTCACCTCCAGTATTGGTTCAATAGCCCCTGACAAACTTGGAGAAGGAGTGGGGTGGCCCTGGCAGACCCTTATGTGGGTCACATTCCCCAGCCTCAGTGCCACTGCATCACCAGCCCTGCTACAGGAGCTTCAGCACAACGCTTTGGTCCCATTGCCATCCACCAGGAGATGATTTGCTTGAGCATAACTTCACATCACCACAGGAACTGCTTCTTTATTTTCTTGTCCTCACCCCACTAAAACAGCCCAGTCCAGCTTCACAGAGGCTGTTGCCACCATCAGTTGTGGGTTTGGTTGCTTTAAATGTCTTTAAAGTCGGGTGTTCGCACCTCCAGCAAGTTCCTCACCTTCCTGCAAATGCAGTTTCCAGAAGGCTGGAGGGACAGCACACAACCCCCGCAGCACTGTGGGATTGGGTGCTGCCAAAGAGACAGGTGACACGCGGCCACGGAGCCCTGAGCAGGCCCCAGAGCACCACACAAACCATACCCTAGCCGTGCTGATGGAGCTGGATGCCACCAACTCATGCCTCAAGCCTGGGGCTCTCCACATCATGCAGCCCCAGCTGACCAGATGCATGCCTTTGGAGGACCTCAGAACCTTGTTCTTACCCACTCACAGCTGCAGAGTTACAGCAATGGCCAATCTACTGGAGGTGCTCTTTCTTGCTTCGATTTTTCCCCACTTTCCTGGCCAAAGGACAACGAATGCACCTGCGGATGTAGACCAAAGGCCAGCACAACCCCAGCACCATAGGATCCTGCTTTGCACTCACCATGTGCCCTGGCCCCACACTAAATGAAAGCCAAACCCCAAAGTCAGCACTCATTTTCTGCTGTTTATTAGCTGAGGTAATGGCTTCGAGCAAAAAACGTCGCTTTCACAGGGCAGAGCACACTGTTTACAATGCCAGCTTTTGAAGTGCAGTTTGAATAAAGAAAAATAAAGAGAGTTTTGTTGTTTTGTGCAGTTGTTTTTTTCCCCTTTCGCTTTTGAACAATGATACACAAATGAGAGGTGATCTCATCAGCCCATCGGCCCTACAGAAGCAAGGCCATCGCTTGGGAGAGAGATGTGCTGGTGAGATAGGACCGACTGTGAGCAGCATTAATACGGGGGTACAAACGCAGCCCTCATTACCAGGCAGAGCATGGCTCCCTGCTTTCAACCCGCCACACACATTTGCTGTATTGAGAAGGGGACTCTAAGGGCTGCTTCTCCCAGACCACGGCTGTGCTCACACTTCTGCAGACAGAAGGAAGTGACCTACCAACATCCCGTGCATCACTGGTTCACACGGCACAGCCGCCTCGCACAGGGTAACAGACAGTGAAAGGAGAGAGGAGAAGCACTTGAAAATCCAGGAAGAATAGTGAAATGTGTTTTAGAAGCTTTCGCCTTTCATTTCTCATAAACTAGATCACATCTTCCCCCTAAGTTGCTTTTGATTTCTTTGTTGTTGAGGGAACAATGCCTGAAAGCGAAGAACGCCTCGTTTCGGAGCTGTTTCTGTTTCCAATCGAGCAGCAGAGCTATTTATTTTCCTAGCTGGTGAAGGAATTAAACAATTTGTCTTTGAAAACCCTGCAAGCCTTCACCCTGACAACCCCCCATCTGCTTTTCAGATTAAGGTGCTTTGATTTTTACCAGCTAAAGGTTTATGAACTGCCATATAAACCCAATTACTCTCATAGTAAATTATTTAAAGCTTACATGTTAGTTTTGAAATTTCTCCCCACGGAGTGCTCTGGAGATTCATTAGAGGAAAGGGTGAGCAGTGCTCAAATGAGCAGCACTGAAATGCATGGGGCTTCCAGAAATGCAGAGCAAGAAAGCTTCCATGTTCTGATGTGAGCATGAGACACTACAGGAGAGACAGGACCCGAGGTTGGGGGTAATGGGGATGGGGCCATAAGCACAGGGTAGCCACTGCTTCACTGGGCTGCAGTGATTTAAGAGGAAAAATACCAACCCACATGTCCCTGGCAGCCAGCACAGCTCAATGCCAGCAGGAGCCAATTCTTTTTCTGCCCACCAGTTTGGGGAGAACGGACATACCCCATTCCCACTAAGCAGGGCAGTGCCCCCAGCAGCCCTCCTCACAGATCCCTTCCGAACCATGCCCAAATTCCTCCTTCAACAGCAACTTTTCCCCCAGGGCACTGCAGGAGGCACTTGCAGCCACAGTGCTTACAAGGAAGGCCTCTGCTCAGCTCCAATACCGCACTATTTAGTGACCACAAGCAATGCACCTTAATCTTCAGCTCCAGCAAAAGAAGAAATGCCCCTACATGAGGTGACTGCACACAGTGCAGCAGTGAGCAGCAGCCTGCAAGGCACATCCCCAGAGATGCCCAGGGCCGGGCACACGAAGGCAGCACACTGCAACACCCAGTGCTGCAGCGCTGCCATTCAGCAATTCGTTCTGCACAGCTCTTTCCCTGCTGTGTTTTGTCACCGATGCACTCAAGCACAACAAAGTGTGTTACAACAGCAGTTCACTTGAGATGCCTGCGTGTGCCCGCCGTGCCAAAGTCCGTGCCATGACAGCAGCACAGCCATGCACTGATGCTGTCTCCAAGCACTACACTTTTTCCTTTAACGAGCTTCCTTCTTGTTTGTTTGTTTCCAGTGCCATGCCGTGGTGTACTTAGGGCATTTGAGCCTTCAGCTCAGCTACACCAACCCATTCCTCTGGCTGAGCTCTGCCATCCAGCAGTAGGAGCCAGGCCCCACGAGTGCAGGACACTGCCAGAACATAGTCCAGGAGAGGAGTGCGTGGCACATTATCCCCATCTCCATCACAGATCCACTCAGGGTGTTGTAGTCTGGCTCAATTCCCAGCTCCTGGAGCAGGGCATCGATGCTGGTCTGCAATACTGGGTGACGCTGTTTTGGGACTGACGGATCCGTGTCAGCCTTCAACAGTTGTGCAGAATTCTGCACAGGCTTATCACACTTCTAATAAAAACCACAATGTCATGTTTCTCAGTGCAGTTGCACAGCTCCTTCTGGGGGCCTGCTGAGAACCAGTGCTCTGCCTCTGCTTGCTCCATTTAAACCCCATTAATCTCTTATTTTCACCAGTACGAAGTTCACAAGAGGTCGTATTGTGAGGTTCCTCCCCAGCTACCATCACCACTGGAGTCCTTGAAACTTTGTTCCAACAGAAGCTCATCTCCTGCCCGGCCTCATTAGCATCTCCTCCATCGACAATCTGTGCCATGAAGGCTGTTTTGTTTGATTGTAATTAAAGGCTGAGGTGCCCGTGTGTTCCGTCGCTATCAGCCTCCCAGCACTCAGGGCATCTAACAGCCTCTCCAGCAGCATCTGCAGAACACGGCTGTGTGCCAGCACCCTGCAGGCCCCATGGGCACAGCCATCACTCTCAGTTCCTTTCCATCATGATCGTGACACCAAATCACAACTCTAGTGTCTGGGATCTGCAAGGAGCCTCCTTTATCAACTGAACCTCCTCTTAGATCCTACATTAGCTGCAGGAGGTGCTGCCCGGGCCATGCTTTGCTAACAGGAGTGGCTTTGAAACAACGTTTAGGGAGTTTTAAACAAATCAGTGCTATGGCAGCACCAAAACTGTCCCCATAAGCAAGCAGGACATCTGCAGTCACCATGGACACCACCCATCCCATCCTGCAGAGCCAGGACTGTTTGATATGAAGGTCACTCCCTCCAGCCCCAGCAAACTGCCTCTAGCAGCAGAAGCACAACAGACAGGAGCCCTTCAGCAGACAGGAGTCCTTCTATCGATCTTGCAGATCAAACACCAGGTGAACAAAAACAATTCTCACTTCTTCTAGGAACTCAAAGACACCACACACTCAGCCATGCCCCGTGCTGCTATTGATGAGCTGCAGTCATTAATTTATTAAGACAGATTGATGCATGCACGATACCTACAGCATGCAACCTCCCCAGGTTGGCTGCCAATGTGATATAGGTCCGAAAGAAATCACCCCTTTCTGCTGCGACAGAACAATAAATTGGCTTCTCTGAATACAGTGGTTAAAGAATCCGAGTTCCTGACCCTGACTGTTTTACTGGTAGTGTGCTGTGCTGTAGGGAACAATCAGGATGACATCCGCTGAAATGTGTGGGATTTATGATATAATAGGTTGCACATATGTGCCAAAAGAGAGAGAAAAAAAAAAAAACCCTCCTAAATCCAACCTAATCAAGATTAATTAGCTATTAAAATAGCTGAGAGAGCACAGCGCAGTACAGGTGGCAGAGCAGAACGTCCCCCGCCCCGAGCACGGCGGCTGGGATGATTTGGGAGGTCGCACTGCACACGCATCTCCTATCACACTCTCACTGGGAGAAGCACAGATCGTCGCTCCTTGGTCAGCTCCTGCTCTTTGTAATTCCTGTAGGTTTGTGCTTCCATAAACAAACGCTATGCAGTCCGTTCGGAGGAAGTCCCACTAAGCCCACAGGAAAACCCTGCGCTGTCTGGCTTTGATCACTGAGACAGACTGAAAATTAACTCTGCTGTTTTTACAGCGAGCCGTGCGTTACGGAAGAGGACGCAGCGTACGCGTTCTCCCCTCCGCCCTATCGCTCAGATTCACTTGAACTCTTTCCCCTTTCCTGCAACCCGCTGCTTTTTTGTTTTATTGCTGCTAATTGCAATTACAGGTGCTTGGAAGGCAGCAGCTGACAGACGCCCCGTGCCTGAGCTGCCATCCCTCGGCCCCGTGCTTTGCCCTGACTGCGTCCCTCCTGCAGGACCACAAAGCAAACATTCTTCCAGCAGCACACCCGGAGAGAAATCACAGAAGCCGAACTTTGTCTTTTTTCCTCCTGCCCCAGGACGGCGAGCAAGTTGCTAACACCCTGCAATCTGCTCAGTTTCTCTCTTAATCCCCATTTGAAGCAATCTCTCCTCGCAGGAGTTCATATCAATATGTCACTCGCAGTCGCACAATGCAGCTGAGAGCCAATGTTATTGTGTGCCTGAGGTGGAGCGGCTCGAGCCCCAGCAGGACAGCAATTTGTACGGGGAACCGGCGAGCACTACTGGAGCAGGGGAAACCAGAGCAGCAGGCCAGCAGCCCCACGGAGGTGCAGGCAGCATGCACGCCTGGCGTGCAAGGCGGCATCTGGGTCTGCCCAGCAGCAGCACAAGGCACACACTGCTCCTTCTGCTTGGGTCTTCAACTACAACAGCCTCCAGCACAACACAGGCAACCCTCCACCCGGAGCGTGGGGCTACAGGGCACTAAAGAAGCGCTGCAGCTTTGGCTTTGGTCCACGTTAACTCACAATGCTGAAATTTGAACCACTGAGCTCTCTTTCCGGGCACCTCCGCTGTGAGCTCGTTATTCTGCGCCGTGGCGAACCACTCGTTAAGTTTACCAGCCCTGCTTCGTTTTGCTCGCACACGTGGTTTTGGCAGAGCTCAGTTCCCCACCGATGACGTGGTTACATTGAAACCCTGAGTGCAGCAGTCCCCAGGGCCACACACCCTTGGTCTGAGAACCCTGACAGAGAGCAGCTCACTGGCACAGCTCTCACACGACAGCGTGCACCTTCTGTTACACTCATTACCCACCCTGGGAAAAAAAGAGTTACCTGCGGGTGAAATAATTAACATGGAACACAACACAGAGCAGATTCAGCACCTGGAGAGGGAAGGGAGGTGAGCAGCCGGGGCAGGGCTGCCTGGTACCCATCAGCACAACCTAAGTGAGGGAAAGTGATTCCCATGCAGGCTGTTGGAAGCCTCCTTCAATACTCGCTCCACTCTCTCCATTCCGCTGTTTACAGGATATCTGAGCTATCTGTTAAAGACTCAACATCTTCCGCCACTTAACTGGAGAGTGGAAAAACTGCCTAATCCACTCCTGTAGGTACCAAAGGACCCTGAGCAAACGCGGGCTTGATTTACACAGGAAAAAGAGCTGCTCAGCAAAAGCCTCCCACATGAACACACTTATCCTGGCTGAGAACACTGTCAGGCACAATGAGCACAGAACAGCTTTACATTCACACCAGAACATCTCTCTGTAAAGCTTTCCTGCCCGGGCCAGCACGGAAGGGATGCAGCAACAGCAGCCACCACTCTGTGACCTGCATCCCAAACGCCTTCTGAAGATGAACTCTGAAACACTTGGTCACTGCCTTCTGTTTCCCAAGAAGGACATAAAAAAGTGGCTGAGAATTTGCTGTTACTCAACATGACTGCTGAGCAGAGGGAAGGATAACAGCCACAGCAGCACCTACACGGCGGGACGGAGATGTTTTCGCTCTCAGAATTGACAGACGTATTAATTGGAGACAGCTGCAAGGAAAAATATCCTAACGACATGATTCATTAGTTTTCATAGATAATTACATCTGCTCATGGCCTCACAGTGAATCATTCAGTTAGGGAATTTTGGGGGGTATTAAATTTAAATGCAGTAATCGGATTTGTTAATCTGCGGGACGGGGCAAACCAAACAACATTTTACTCGAGGAACTGTTTATACTCCCAACGTTGACATTAATTCAGCAGGAGGAAAAAATTAGCAGCATCATGCATGTCTGTGTGTGTTAAAACGCACTGACAGCAGTGTCCTCCTCTCCCTGCAGTGCTGGCAGGGGGCTGTGCAGGCTGCTTCAAGGCTGCACATTTGCTTCCTTGGGTGCACCCTTAAGTACTACACAGCCCTGCAGCCCATTAAATATATATCAATCAATGCTCTTTTTAATTTTTTCTTTTTTTGGGGGGAGGTAATTAAAGAGTTGAAATAATTAATATCTGGTTTTGCCACCGTGCAGACACAAGGTAGAGCTGTTTTCATCTCTAATGGATCACACACCTTAAAAATATCATTTTAAATGGGGTTTGTTCCTCTGAGCACACACTCCTAGATGAGAACCCTAGTCACGCTCCCAGGCCCAGCCCGATCCCCTTCCCATCAGTCCACAAACTCATCAGCAAGCTGAGCTCTGCATTAAGAAACAAAGAGTTTTTGCCTCCTGGAAGCTCCTCTGGAATTTCCTATTTCTCAGTTCAAACAAAAAGGTCTTCTGACCTCAAATAGCACAGGCCTGAAATTTATTCCCATTCTTACTGAAGCAGCATTGCTCTTCAGCTGCAATGCTTTTTTTTCTCCCCTCCTCGATCGCTCGGTGCCAAACACGAGCAGGAAGCCAGCAGCCCTCCTGGTGGGCTGCACTGGGCCAGGCCATGCACCCAGCATCACCCTCCTGCTCTGCCCCACTCTGCTGCTGCCCCTCCGTGCCCAGCTCTCATTCCTCGGGACCAAGGACCTGAAAACCAAGCCCAGGATAAAATGCACTAACTCCCACATCAACCACAACTGCTTAATAACAGCCACGAACAAAGCTTTCCCTAGGTGGATGGCAGAGAGCACCTCTGCAATCACAGCCTGGCTTTCTCTGAAGCTGCATGCTGCTGCTGAGAATCACAAATTACTGTGCAACCCGATATCTGCCGCTCCGCAGGGCTGCACCTACACAGTCGTATTTTTCCTCACCGGGCTTTGGGGGACAAGGGCTTGCTCCATGGAAGCTGGAACAAATTAATATTTCCCTGAGAGTTATTATTTTAAGAGAAAGAACCAGCAGGAGTTTAAAAGGTAAGCCAACATCTTCTATTTACTTTGAGCGAAGCCTCTGACAACACACAGCATGTTTTATTTGGGATCCGATGGCGAGCTGCTCGTCAGGCACACAGCTGCTGGATGGTATCCTGCCATTCCTCCACCAGGATGGTGTCTCGGAGATGGACCTTTCCCAGGGAACAGCATGCAAGGGCTCCACTCACCTCTCCCAAAAACACCACACTCGGGTCCAGCGAGCGCGGCACCGCGTGTTTGTGTAACTGGAGATGCGTCAGGCCCTTTCTTCCAGTGATTTAAACTCCTCCCGTGTTAGAAGGAAAACAAAGAACAAAGATGCTGAGGTATTAATCACTGTGCTCAGCACCCACGAGGTTAGCTGGAGGAATGTGGTGCGTGGTGATCTGCCGGCCCTGCTTCCAGGTTAGGGCCCCTTCCCAGCACCGTGCCAGGGACTGCCCCAGCAGCATCCCGAGCACAGGGCACCCCTGGGTGCACAGCCATGGCTCTTGGGAAGAATGCAACTCTAAGTGATTGCAAGCTGCCAGCCCAAAACCAAGAGCTATTCACTACAAACGGCTGCACTTACTAAGTGCGAAAACCCACATAGCTTTCTTTTGTTCCCCACATGAGCACGCCATGCACGATGCTGCTCACAGCTGGCACAAATGCACAGCAATTGTGGCAACTGTGTGGAAAAACTGTGCTTGGTAGCTGAGAACTTGCTCAGTCTAACAGTGTTATTGTGCTCTCTGTATCTGCTGCCGCGTCCCTCAATGCAGCCCAGGTCATGGCAAAGGCTGGACACCCACGTCATACATGTTTTCACTACTGGCATCACCGTGTTCACAAATGCCAAGAAAGCAGCTCCTTTCCAGCACACAAGGGAAGGCTGCAACCTCCCTCTCACTGCCCAACAGCAAGCACACAGAGCAGGTGCTGCCCTCTCCTTTCAGCCCTGCAGGTAAGGGCACGCATGGACAGCAATGAGAGAAAGCACTTGCTTAAGGCAGTGCCTGCAGAGAGCCCATGGACAGCAGGAGGAGACAGAGCAGCCACTTGCTGACCCCGTGCTTGAAAAACACCTCCAGTAACGTACACCGTTTGTTTCAGGCAACGTTAGAAGCAAAAAGAAAAGCAGTGGCTTCTTTATGCAAGGGATGAAATACACCTCTTGGTTTCCAGCTCTCCTCTCTGAACGGTTTGATCCTATGCTTCTCTCCCACGTGGATGGATGAAGAATTATCAGGGAGGGAAGTGGTTCAGGACAGTTTAAGTGTGCATGAAACGGCTGTTCACTCTCAGCACAGCATTTGTGCTCTAGAGAGACCGCTGCAAAACCATGACACCGCTCATTTATTCAATCAAGTTTCATGAATTCCAGCTGGAGACTCCTTTTTTTCTTCCCCCAAGGCCAAAGGGAAGCATGCTGTTATTTTTCATGTTTAGGATGTGGGGAAAGACACACGGGGACGTTGAAACATATTAAACGGTTGGTTTTCTCTTCCCCCACTCCTCCCCCTTTTATACAGAAGAAGGGAGTCTTCCAATCCTAAAACATATTCAACAAGGAGACTGAGTCTGAACAGCAACAGCTAGTGCTGAACTCATTTATCTCTCAGAGCCCCACTCGCCATATAAAAGTTGCCACACAGCAGCAACTGCAGGCACAGCTCCCAACTCCTTTAGCCAGCACTGAAAAAGGGTTTCATTGGGAGCACAAGAACATCCACACCACTGCAGGAAGAAACATGAAAGCAGGCTGACACAAGCAGCCGGTGCAACACTTGCAGCAGCTTCAGGCTGTCTGTATCAGCAGCTCATCAGTCTTCAGCTTCAGGCATGAGGAGCAGCACTGGGCAGCACCTGGCAGAAGATGAGTGACCAAGGAGCTCTGGTGCAAACCTGCACTCGGAAATGACAGCGGTCACCACCAGTGCCCCCATCCAGAAACACCTGCAGCTTGTTTCCATGCACGATATTCATATACAACTCGTAACAAGAGCTATTGGAAAGCTTCCTCCCGTTCAAAAACACAAACCTCTTGCTAAAGCCAACAGTGCCAGTCAGCTTATGAGACGTTTTTATACCACAACTGAAGAACGACTTCTCTGCTGCGTTTGTTTGCGGTGACGTCACCGCCTCCAGATGACTGCAGGCACAGCCTCTGCTGCTTTCATGCCCAGCTGCTCCGTTCAATCCCTGCTAAGACTGTTTTTCCTCTTCAAACTTCTTCAAGCATTGTGCTGGGAGACTTGTTTAAAACATATTCCTTACAAAGGCTCCTGGCAGCTCTGAAATGAAAGTGGTTCTTCAAGCCTTCCTACTGCCTGCAGAGGACAAATGGTTCAGCTGTCACAACTCGGCGTGGAAAACGTAAACGAGTTGGACGAGAAGCCACAGAGCTCCCGCAGCCCCACACCAACTCCCCTCATCTTCATGCCAACAAGGTCTCCCAACATGCTGTTCTGGACAGACCAAGTGTCACCAAGTCCTGCAGAGCAGCTCAGTTCTTCATGCCAGTAAGCTAGCAAGCAACGCAGAGCAAGCCTGTTCTCCTGAAAGCTTTCATACAGTCTCTTTACACTCCTCCTGCTGCTGAAAAACTCAGTTTGACAGAAAGCTGAACAAGAAACAAGTGAGAAATTTGCCCTACAACAAAGCAGTAAGATTTCTTTTAAATCACCTCTGACCACCACATTTCTGATTTATGTTTGACTCAGAGACACGCATCATTCCACCACTTAATAAAACCTCTCTAAATATACTCTACTGATACAACTCCATCTTGATACAGCACTAGTCAGGAAAGAGACAGCGGATTCTGGTTTTATTTGCATTTCAAAGAGTTCCCTCGTGCTTGTGGAACAGAAAAACGCCTCTTTGACCACATCTAACTGCTGTTTAGGGAGACAAGGTGCTCTGTCCTGAACTCTGACACAAGTCACTGCAAAAGCAGGCTGAACACAGTGCTTTCCCTCCTCCAGCTCCTGAACAGAAAGATAAAACCTGCTTCAGGTGTTCAGGGAAGGTGGCGTCAATGCCTGACTCGGGAGCAGCCTCCCCTTCCAGCTTCAAACACATTTTTCCAGGTAGGAAGGTGATGTAGCAGAATGAAAGACCAGACTGCTGATGCCCTGAGCAATAGCAAAGCTGGAACTGAACTAACTTACTGTTGGTAGCACCGTGGAGCCCAGCAGGCCTGACAGGTTGGCAATGCCATGGCAGAGAGATCCCCACCAGCCACTCTGTGCCACTGCTGCACTGCCAGCAGCAGAAGGCAGTTCCCAGGAGGAGCACCCACGTCCCAGCAGCAGGCCTGGGCTCCAACACTGCACAACACCCTGCTGTCAGCTGGCCTGCTCCCAAGGGAAGTGACATGGGGCACAGTATGGAAAATTAATGATCAGGTTCAACCTGCAGTCGCCAGTTCCAGCTCGGCACAGGACAATTTTGGGAGCAGGTTTCAGAAACCTGAGAACAGAAGTGCAAGGGAGGGATGAGACAAGTCCCCCAAATGACTTCAAGCTCAGGAAGAGCAGGGCTAACCAAAAGTCATTTAATAAAAGTCATTCCAGCTATACAAAACCCAGAAGTGAGGAAAAGCTCTGACAGGGGAGGCTCTTCCTCCTCCAGGCTCTGCATCACCGAACATCAGATCTCTGCAGGGAAAATAGGTGTAGCCAGCTTGGAGGAAGGCTTCTCCCCTCAGCAAAAGGAGAAACATGCTGATGGTGTGCACAAACCTTCACACCTTCCCTTAGAAAAGCCCTGTGGTCTCCAGCTACAAAAGCCATTTTCCTTTTATTGAAAACACACCACCCATATTACCCGTAAGAAAAATGATTGCAGCTTCTATTGTAATAAGGCATCAAATGGAGTTTTTCTGTAAGAAGTCACAACAGTTGAACAAGTGGGAGGGACTACAGTTAAGCTTAATTAAGCACCACTGTAATTACCTACAAACAGCAAAGCACCATAAAGCAGTGGAAAAAACCCAAGTGGTCTCACATCAAACCAATACAGACACCAAGGGCAGCCCCCAGATGTGATCCTCAGCACAGGAACACCCCATGTGCTGTGTCCCCAGGCTGCTGCTCTGAGGCAGCTTAGTCCCAATAATAGTTTCCAAGGAAAAATACTTATTTATAATGGGAACTATTACATAAAAACGCCTCTATGTCATAAGCTCGGCCAGAAGGAAGCTTTCCTCCCAGCTTATCTGATTTTCTATTCATTTCAAATACCATGTTTCGGAAGGCCACTTCAGAGCTCAATTCACACTGCTAATTTTCTTTGGCAAAAACTCACATTATCTACAAACCTGGGCTGCAAACCCCATTACAGTAACGTGATACCCACACCCTGTTGCACAGCAACGGGATAACACGGGGATACGGACCATGCCCTTGTTCCAAACTAACAGCAGGTACCAGAGCTGCATGCAAGTCACGAGTACAGCTACATCTGGAAGGTGCACGGGTGGGATGCAGGATGCCAGGAGAAGGGGGAACATCCACATTAAGAGTGCAGCTTGCCTGGGGCACTGTGTTGAGCCCCCAGCACCGCTGTTCTGCAACTCTTCCCAAGGGGAGCACTGGGCACCAGCCCCTCTTCCAGTGGCACTATAAACAGAGGTCAACGGAAGACAGAAAGAAAACATTCTGGGAGTTTACACCAAATGTTATCTTATTTTCACACGGGCTCTGCCCAAAATAGGTCCAACCCAACCTTTAAAAGTCGCGGGCAGTGCCTGAATTGCTCTTCTCTCAGCATTCCTGAGTGCTTCAGGGCTGGAACCCAGCAGCTCGATGCCCAGAGCCTAACTCCTCACTTGTCCCAGGCAGGTACCCCCCCAGCTCCTCCCTGAACTTGGCAAACATCAGGCCCAGATGTTTCTGACTAAAGGCTCTGGACTCAAACCAGCATTCTTCAACAAAACTTGGTTGCATGAGAAAACTTCCAACAAAACGTTGAGATCAAATACTGGAGTTATTTCAAAACAATGCAGCTCATGTAGCCAAAAGACACAGCTGATAATGCCCCCCGCTTTGATGCCAGCCGGTTCATATTATGGTATCTGTTTTGAAGTATGTGATTTACTGCCTCATGCTACAGCATTGGCCATAGCAGTGTTGGGACAGCCTTGTCTGCTTGCACCTCCAGGCCCCCGACCAGCACAGTGACAATCACACCGGTCCTCAATGGGTTCCCTCCGGCCCAGCCCCAGCAGCAGCTTGCCAGGGCAGCAGGCACATCCTGGGGCAGCAAGGCCAAGTGTTTGAGCCACATACTGGCGAAGTAGCACAACCTTTATAGCACTGATCTTATTTGGGTTGGGTCGCACTGGGCCAAAATAAATTTCAACACACCAGGGATTCAAAAAGGTTATGCTAATGTGACTTACTGCACCTCAAACTCCAGCTTGCAACGAAGTCATCTAATTGTGCACAATAGTAATTACAGTACAATTACTGTATCTGTTTTTAAGCGATCTCAGGACGCTTTCAGATATTAACTTCAGCAGCTTAAAAGCATCCCATGCCATGTTTATGTCACGTTAACCTCAATTATGTTTGACTGAAACACAGTTCTGAGCAAGCAATTGTTGGCAGCGCTCAGCCCTGCTGTCATCCCAGTGCAGTGAGTTTATGCCCATTGTACAAGCAGACAGCTGTGGGGTTGATTTCAATGCTCGAGCATCACCAACTGCTACCTGCCACTTCCAGGCTGCACCCAGTGGCAGACTTGACAAATATCAAAGCAGCATTTAACCACGCCAGAAAGCCCCACTTCCTATTCAAGCACAGCACAATAGAGCTCCACCTGCACACACGCAGGCAGTAGAGCAACCAGCCCCTGCCTGCTGCCCACCCCCCACCATGCTCAGAGCACTGCAAGATGCTCTGCTTCACTCTCTGGGTCCATGAGGTGCTGACTGCCACAGCAATGCTTATGTTATATTTATTTACTGCAGGACAGATTAGCAAACCTGAGGCTGCCTGGCCAGCAAGGAGCAGGTGGGGTTAGCTCAGCCACGCACCCAGCAGAAGCTTCAGAGATGTAGTACATTCTGCTCTGCATCCCAGAGAACAGAGGGAAACAGCAAGGCCTTGGTTCAGGCTGAAGGAGAAGCGAGCTGGAATCACGGCTAGAGATAACGAGAATTACAGGAGGATCTGCAAGAGAGAACTCACAAACTGACTCAGTGGTGACTAAATTAACTTCAAAGCGCTCTTTGGATTCCTGCAGGACAACGTGCCCAGAAACGTGGTTTTCCTGCTCTCCCCTGTGTTGTAACCATTCAGGCTTTGACCCTGAAAGTTTTCTGGGAAACCTATTACGAGGCCATGCAGCATCCAGCAGCCCACTCACCAAATCACCGTGACGCAACAGCATATGGTTCCTCCCAAGCATGACTCCCTCTGAAGCCCAGCACTGCCCTCCCCCAGCAGTGCTGAGGCACGTGAGCGACCCAGCGCTGCGGGACCGAGGGATGGCTGCTGCTTCACACAGGGCCCCAGCAAACCCTCTCTGAAAGGGAAGGGCCACAGGAAGCTCTAAAGCCAAAGTCTTTCCAATTGCAAAGTCTCAAGCTGCATTTCACTGCCGCCACCAAGAACACTGGCTAAAAATGGCCTAAATTTGTAAAGTGGTGCTTCACCGTTAGAGACTAAAATGTTGCCCGGAGGTGGTGATCTTCCACAGCACTCACCCTCAGAGCTGTGATGGATACAGGCTGGGGCTGTGCCTCTCCCCTCCACGTGACAGTAACAGAGCAGAAAGAAGGCTAGGAAAATCAATCTCCTCTCTGCGGTATCAATTTGAGATTGTGAATAGAGGAAAAGCTAAATGAACGTGGAAAAAAATGACCACCAGAGCATCGAAATATCTACAATTACAGTCTTGTTTTCAAACAGCTCAAATCAAATGACTGAAGAAGCAGACGAGGGAAAAGAAGTCTCTTCTGCTACAGCTCAAGGCTTCTATCCCTGTTAGAGGTTTCCATAAGTCCTGCTACTAAATTAATGACAAGACTTCGCAATCAAGATGGTTAAGATCATAACTCTTATCAAGAAATCCAGTGAGCTTTCACAAGAGTTAGGAACTCGCTTTTCCCCCGCAGCACTTTCCCCAGCACCCCCACGGCTGAAGGAAGGCCGTACGGGTGAGGTAGGGGCTGACTAACGGTGGAAAAATCCACATAATTGAGAAGACAAATGTTGAGCAGTGATTTTACAGCTCGGACTATTCAAGGAAAAAGGCAGTGCGTGCCAAGGGGCCAGGCAGGCTCACGGTGCACGCTCAGCGCCGCGCTTCCTTTCATCCTCACCCAGGTTGTGCCTCGCTGCTTTATCTGCTGCTGCGAGCGCTGCACAAAGCTACAAAAGGTGCTGAGAGGAAAAGGAGCATCTCCCGTTACGATGCGTGCATGGAGCGCCCTACAAAAGCGCACGCAGGCTCGGCAGCACGCCCGCTATCGAGGCCATTTGTTGCTCCCCAGAAGGCCCTGTTTTCAGCTGTTCAAAATGATGAAAAATGTGAACGACTCAGGCTCGAGGTTCCCGACTCGGACACTCGCTTCCAGATGAATTTTATAAAAGAGAATATATTAAAGTTTCAGCCAAAACATCTCAGCCATTTCAGAACAATGCTCTTTTCCCCCGTTAAGGCTCTTCAGTGGCCTCAGGAGCTGCAGTCCCCAATGCCTTCCCATTAACACGAGTTAGAGGGAGATGGAACAGGACGCAGACAGGGTGGTTTCAGAAGTAAGGATTAAGACATTCAGAAGGGGAGATTAAAGATCAGTTCAATAAAAGCAGGAGAATGAGAAGTTTGAAGGAAGCTAAGCTGCAGAAAAGAAGAAAGAAAAAGCTAGAGAAGGCCATGGGCAGTGACAAGGTGAGCAGTGCAGCTCCTGCTCCAACACAGCCCAGCAATGCCACCAACAGCAGTAACACCTTACCCCCACTCCTCCTGCCCACAACCCACCCCACTGCTTCTGCCTCAGCCCACCCTCCCCAGCAGCTCATTTCCTGCTGCAGAAACCCTCCACTTGTGTCTCAGCATGCTCTTCCTCAAGCCAGGCTGTCCACACACTCCTGCTGGTCACACCTGTGTGCTTTAAGGCACACCTTGCCTACCCTCCAGCTGCACCATGACCATGATGAGCTCTGGCCAAGCTGCATGCTGCCCCTTCTCCGTGTCAAGCTTCCTAAAGGACAGCACAAAGAACACTACTCAGCCTGTGCAAGTTGTGAGCCATGCTCCCCGAGCCCTTCTCCCAAGGGTTAGCTGCTCATCTTGAACCAGCTGAATCCTCACACGAGTGTTACCCTTTGCTTGTAGCCAGCCTCATTTGTCAGGGAGGAATTCTAGTGTTACTCCCAGCGTAGCTGCAGCCTTCCCCATCTTTTGTGTTACACAGGAGTTGAGTAAGCACACCACGAACTTCATCGTCTGTGTCTCCAGCAAAAATGCTGAGAACCAGAAAGATCAATGCAGCCCAGCTCAATTCAGCCTTCTAATCTAATTACGAATCACCAGGCCTTAATTTCTGAACATAATTAGCCAATCAACTTCACATCGATTGAAGATAACTCACTTGAGCCCATGCTGCCACGGACGGCTCACAAGAACGCCTCGCAAGACAGAATCAAAATCATTCTTAAACCAAAATGGCATTGACTTATTTTTTCTTACTCACGAAGCTCTTCCATAGAATGAATTCAAACTCATTTGACACAGCTGATTCTTCACAAGGACTTCAGAGAGAGCCACAGCAGCTCCCGCATCCCACCACCCCTTACCAACGGCTTCATTTGTTGTACCAGAGCTCCCAGCAGTTGGGCTGCCAGAAACCCACCCCGGCAGATCCCGAAAGGGAACACAGATGCTTACGCCTCATTCTTAATGCTGCTGTCAGCAACTGTCCACGGAGCCCACAGGCCAGGCATCTCACACCTCTCACATGCTGCTCCGCATCAGCCAACACCGGCAAAATTACGCTGGTGCTCCCATCTGGTTGCTGACCCACGCTGGGAGATGGATCCGTGCTGCACTTCCCAGGGGTTTGGATTTTTTTTTCTTTTTCCAGTTTTCTTTTTAAAGATACCAGGAAGCTTTACACCTACGTAAACGTTGGAAATGGTGAAGCAGCAGAGTGATGTACTTAAGAGGTTAGGAAACACTACAGATAATGCTGTTCTGTGTAGACATGCTTTCTGGATCCAATATAAACTTGACGTAACGCTAGTCCTCATCACACACATCCTGCAGCAGTCAGCAGGGCAGGGCTCGCTTCCTCAGCAGGTACAGAATATTTTGTCTTACCCCCATCACACAGCACAAGGCTGCATCCTTCACAGGCCATGCACTGCTCCAGCTCTGCATCTTCCTCCTCGGCCCTCCAGCCATGCCTCCCCCCACAAAAACAAGTGTGCTCTGACTCTGACAGCTCCCTTGGGAGGTGAAACGCTACAATCCCCAGCTCAGAAGGAAAAAATAAGATAACTATCTGTTGTGGTTTATTCGGGGTGCTCAGTAGATGAGCTTATGAACCTCTCTGGAAAGAGCCAATGCAATATGCCAAGCCTCCTCCTCCCCAGCACTGCTCACACCACTTCCTGTTCAACTTCAGTGCCCAAAGCTCCACAAACCAGACCCTACAACACCCAGATGCACAGGGGGGAAGCCTGGATAAAGCATGGTTAAGGAGACTTAACCAGCATCACATGGCCCCCAGGAAGGAGCCACAAGAAGAAACCATAGAAATAATTTTGCCACTACATATAGTTATTGCCAATCCGATCCAAACTCAGATGAGATCAAGTCCTATGCACAAAATGAGGCACAGCCTGCAGAAAACAGTGTGTGACTGCTTTAAGCCCAAAAACACACACAAGGAGTGCCATCTAACCTGAGTTCTGGTATTCCCCAACTTCTGAGTGTTCACACTGAGACTGAGTATTCCCCTATTAAGATCACTGATGACAAAAAACAACATTTACCACGGGTGTTAATTTTTCCCCTAAGAAGGGTTAACTCCAACTAAGCAGTGTGCAATAAAGACAGAACATTTCACCACTGAAACTGAAGTCATTTCTACTCCACACAATAAGCTCAGGGAGCAAAATAAAAATCTATCTGCATAGCATGAGGTCAGTCAAGCCACGGATGGTTATTTAAAATCTAAATATTAAGAACAGATGCTTCTTTTTGGAGGTGTTTGAAGAACCTGGGAGCTGCTGGTGCTCAGTGTTTCTTGAGGAAACCTTCACAGCCACACTGGAGGACTCGAGCCATCTCAGCTGAGCTAAGAGCACTGTACTCCAGGCAAGATGAGCGTTCTTTTACATTTAATCTTCAATCCTTTGTTATTTACAAGCTAATCCTAACAATGAGGTAATATATCCATAGCCCCATTGGTTTTAGCCTCATAACTCATCCATATGCCATACACAATACTAATTAGTTTGTATTAGAGCAAAATGTTCTTAATAAACAGAAACGTGAAACTATGTCATACTTCAGGGTTCCCTTTTGATGTTGACTACACAACAGCCATGTAAAAGGACCTTTAGAAGCACACTGCTGTCTGCATACCAACCAGGCTGCACCAGAAGCAATGGGCATGATGTTCAACGAGTCATCCTGGAGACCTGCATTGAGCCCCAGCTGAGCAAGGTTTAAAACAAGCCTCCACAGCAGCAAGAATCCTTTCACTCACTCCCTATGGCTGCACAGGAATACTTCTCTAGGTGTACTCAGAGCAGCCTCCAGGCGGTGTGCTGGCCTCTGGATATTTGCTCCGTGTCCACATTCCCTAGACCAGTAAAAGGACCTTTTCTTTGCAGCTCATCATTTATGAACATATATACGCCCTGACAAATTTTCAAGGGGCGGGAAGCAGAAGAATCCATCCCTGATGGCCAACACCAGACAGGAAGCAACGTGCTAAAAACGTTGAACGCTACGAATTTTGCAAGCTATGTCACTGAGAGTAGTTATGTTCTCATGCATGCGTGCCACAGTGAGGAAGCAACATCTCTGTCATGGTAAAACAAACAGCGTTCAGAATTTCTGGAAGTATTCTTCCAAAATTATTGCACTAGATCAGATGATTGCCTCATCAACAGGGCCACAGGACATTTGCACTATTTTCTTGGGTCCTTTTTTTTTTTTATATAACAGATGAAAAGAATACAGAAAGTTTTCTGGGGCCAACACTGGAATTAACAATGGGAAAATTCTTTTGCTAATCCCCCCATCTCTCCCACTGCTAGCAGGCTCCCAAGGCTGGAAAAACACAATGTCTCCCGGTACCCTGCATCTCATCGGCACACTGCACTGTGCTCAGGATGCTGGGAAGGACCCACGGCTTAGCTCAGGGCCGTGAAACCTCAAGGACAGAGCTCTATGCAAAATGTGAGTTCAGAAGAACATGAGACTCCAATTAAAACCTGGAAGCCCTCGGAGTGCCCAAGGAGGCCCAGCTCTCCCCAGGCACACAGCAGCCTCCCCACACCATCGCGCAGCTCCGTGCCACGCCTGCCAGCCCACCAGCATGGGACAAGCAGACACTGCTGAGTGCCCACTGTTTAATCATTTTGCAGTCATTTAACAAACACAAAAGAATTTACACGTACCAACTCCACTCCAGAAGTAAACTTTGCATACTGGCACCTCTGATGCTGCCTGCGCCTGCAGCATCCACAGCTGCACAGCTACACCCACCGGCACAAGGGGGAAGCGCCCAGCGACGGGAGGTCACAGGCTGCAGCAGAACAGGGGAGGGAGAGAGCTGCTGCCTGGGAAAGAAATGCACTTACGCGGCTCTCTAAATGGTTGTGCTAACTACAAGCTGCTTCTGAGCAAGCTGTGCTTCACCAGAAGCCTGAGCTCTGAAGGCACAGTGAGCATGAGGCTCCAGTCGCTCGCAGGAGGTGGCAGTGGCCAAAGCAGGTGAGCAGTCAGGCCTCTGCTGGGAAACTGGACGCCGATAAAAAAGACGGATTGATGCAGCGCTTAATGAAGATGAACTTCCACTGCCTTCCCCCAAACAGACGATGCCATTATCACTCACCACTAAGAAGGAAAGAGGCTGTGAGCAAGGGGAAATTACAGGGCAGTTACTCTCGTCAGCCTGACAGTGTAATAGCGACGCGATGTTGGCAAAGCGCCGGAGAAAAGTCTGCAGACAATTAAGCACAGGGCACAAAATAAGATGGGTAAAGGGAAAGGAGCCCGTTGGGAAATACTGCTAGGGATTTCAGTTTTTCCAGCATGAAGCATGCCACCATATCCCCTGTATCCACACAAAAAAGAAAAAGAATTGTGTGAAGTCAGAGAAAACCTGGAAGTCCAACTTGCTTTTTACCCTGAGCACTTGGGAAAGCTTTCCTTCTGAGGAACAGTCGCCTGCAGCTCCCAAAGAGTTCACAGGAAAACATTAAGAATTTTGCTCCAGGCTTTGTAAATATCTGCAAGACACGAACGTCAAACAAAACTGGCATTATTTGCATTAGTTGTAGAAAGGAGGGCCAAATGCATTCCCAATGTCAGAGATGTTTCAAGGCTTTGTTGCTACAGAAAGCTCGGTTTGGTCACGCAGCGCTGAGATGCTACAGTACACAAAACCTGCAGTCCCAGAAACATAAGGATCTGGGGAACCTCTCCCCCCCTCCCAAGAGGGGGAAATGGGACACAGATTCTGCATTTTCCTGATGAGAAACCAAGGTTTCACAGAGAATTGGTAAACACACTCATGATTCCCACCTGTTTTCTATTTAGAGGAATAAAAGCAATTAATATGACTTTTTAAACAACTGTTAATAGAAGAAACTTATGAAACTGAGATTTCTAATTGAAAGTGTCTTTACTCAGATGAGGCAGAGGATCAAAACACGACAAGAGCACTAGGGGTAGCTCCTCCCAGCTGTTCAAACCACTTTCTAACAGCCTTAAGATTAACAAAGACACATTCTAGTTGTTTCTCATCCCTCCAAAGCACAGATGCATGAGGAGTGCCCCCTGCCCGTGGTCAGAACGGAGCTCCTGAGCAGCACTGACGTGATGCAGTTGTTAGAACGGATCCCCTCGCTCTGAGCAGGCACACAGAGCGAAAAATAGCGGCCCGGGAGGAAGTCAATTTCAGCATATCATTTATTAGCAAGTAAAAGGACGTTTACCTTCTCAGTGGTTAAGTACAACACGACCCAAAGATAAACCATATGGCTCAACTCTTTGTGCAAGGGAGACAACTGGCAGGGCTCCAAGGCTCTAATTGAACTATTACCATATTGTAAGAAAGGAAGAAGTCAGAAAGACTGGAGGATCTGCTCTCCTAGGGACAGCTGATGTCAGGCAGGCAATTCAGGCAGTAACAAAGCACATTTATCAGGAGAGCAATTCCACCATTTGGATGCTGGCTCAGTTTAAAGAAAAAAAAGTGCTCTTCTATTTCAATATTGCACTTAATTTGATCCTACATTCAATCCACGAAACCTTCAAAATCCAAATCGTTCGGAGCAAACAGTACGCTTCTCCTTTAATTGCTGGCTCAAGGTTTTCCATTTAGTCAATAACTAAGGAGGCAAAGTAAGAATGTTCCAATGAAACCCAGAAACAAATAAAAGATTATCATTTAAAAAAAAGGGTCATTAGAACGGAATCACCAAAAAGTGCAGAAGATCCAACTACAAAACAGTTCTGTACTGCACACAATTGCCCATCTCCTCTTTCAAAGACAGCCTGCATGATCATGAGTGTTATACGTTTCATACACACACGGGTTGTGCAGGAAGACAAAACACAGCAGTGAGTCCACGAGTGGGCAGACTCTGTCAGAGCTGTCACAGAAACCTCCGCAGCGTTGTCCTGCTGGTTGTGGGGAAAAAGGAACATACAAAGGCTGAAAGAAATCATACACAACCTTACACAAGAATGAGTGAAATGAGTCTGTGTGGCTCTTGTTCTTACCGTTCTGCTCGTCCAGCTCGTTCCCAATTTCCTGTCCCATTTGCTTCTGCCGGGATATGATTGAGGACAGAGCATCGAGTCCAGCATCCTGCTCTGCACCAGAAAATGCATCCAGTTAGGTGAGATAAATTGCCAGCGTGCTGGACTACGTGTGACAGAAGACACAGAAGCAAAGAGCAAGATCTGCTCTGTGCTTAAAGAGTTAAAACAGACTCAGAAAAGGACACCAACACAACAGGAAAAATGAATCCTTATGGCAACAGCACTCCTAAAACAATGTGAATGATGGGTAATTAATTTGTCTGCTCTGGCTGGGACATGAGCTGAGGGTCCCAAAAAAAAACAAGAATTCAACCTCCAGCTGTTCCTCAATCATAAACGCGGGAGATTCCTGGCGCACACGCAAGGCCCTGATTAGCCCCTCTACATTTTCCAAGAAACTTTGAACATGAATACAAGGCAAACAGGTGATGCAAGCACCAAAGAATTCAAATAGATTTTTAAAGCTGCAAAAGGACACGGACTGCATGCAAGGAGGGGACCACAGCTCGACTGCAAAGAAGCCCTGAGAGTATACATGGTCACAAATAAGGTCCACTAACTGTTTTCAGCAGTTTCTCCCTGCCTGCCATAGGAAGCATTACTTGCTTCAATCAGCATGGAGATTAATTGGAAAAGCTGCTTTGAGAAGATGCTCCCAGTGAGGAATACTGCAAGCACAACGCTGCTCCTGCTCAGACAGGAGACAGCTACTCAGTCTGACAGCCCCAGGTATCAGGGCTTCTGCACAGGTTATTGCACTGACTTTCTCATGAGGGCTCCAACAGTCTTAGCAGTGTCTATAAAATACAGACAGACTCTTCTACCTTCTATGATCCTCCGTTGCTGCTGCCTGATGTCATCAAAGCCAAGCCCCCTGGTTTCCTCAGACTCCTCCAGGAGCCACGGGTTGGTCACTCCTCGTTTGACACCTCCTGCCATTAGGCTAGACCTGAAAACAAGTTCAGGAAACAGGTTGCAACTTTAGACACAAAAATCACTCTGATTTGTGCATGCAAAGCTGGCAGAGATGGAGCTGTCCATATTCATCACGTCCCATGCAATCCTCTGCAAACTTGAGAATCCAGTTCTCTCTGGTAATGCTCTGCAAGGTCCATCCCACTGCCTAAAAGCAGTAAAGCAGGGAGAATATTCGGCATTGAACAATTAAGCTATGCATGAAACACACCATACTTCTGATGATACATTCAGCACTCAGACCTGTTACAAAGAAGAAAGTTTGGGTAAATACATACAGCCCACGTGTCTTTGCTGTGTCCGAGCCACAAAACACAGCCACACAGTCCCACTCCTGCACTCCTGCTCTGCAATGAACACAAAGCAGCCACACACATTTCCCTGGAAAAAAGCAATCAAGTTACAGGTTCTCTCTGAAAATAATTACAACTCGAGGCTGCTCACTCGATGGACACAGCACTGCTTACAACCAGACAAGCCTGCTGTGGGCAGGGAATGTACATTCAAGTTGTAAAGTGAAATGCCACTGCGATATCTTCTTTCAGTACCAGATTTCTGGTTTCTTCCTTTTGGCTTCTGATAGGTTTCTGGTATGAATTAAGTACCACGTGACAGCCTGCAGGACATTCAGGCCCAAGCTGCAAATCCGCCCTGGGGTAGGGGACACTGACGACGCCAGATCCTCAACCACAGCTCAGCTGTAGGAGTTTCTCATCTGTTATTTCCATTTTACCTTTGCCCTTTTCTTCCCCAAACCATGCTCATGAACAAAATGAGGACAAGGCCTTTTTAGTACCTCTCAGAAAGTCCCCAAAACATTTCATTACACTAAGACCTACTGAGTCCCTTCTCTGCAACATAAACTGAAACGCTCCACGGCACAAACATAAGCCCCATGCTTTGGGTAATGATGCAGAAGCATCAATGGAAGTGGTTCTACAACAGAAGGAGGACTGAGCATTTACAGCAGTGACTGAAGTAGAAGGCCAGGAGATGGGCGAGGAGTTGTGGAGTGCTGGAGACATCTCCTGGCCACACGATGAACCAGCAGTGCTGGAAGGATTCCTGCCCACCACGTGAACTTTGGGCCGCCCATGAACCACACATCTGTGTGCAGAGTGCTGCACACCCCACGAAGGAGATGGGTTCTGCAGCATTTTGTGCCTCCCTTAAAATCTCCGTGTATTCGTCAAGCTGGGGGATCTGCTATAATTAAATAAAGACAACCCTGCAATGCTGTTTTACACATTAGCGAGACCTCTTCGTTGCCTGGGAGGTTTAAATCCCCTCCTGTATTCCCCAGTGTCACAGCCGTGCCCCCAGGCTCACAGCACAACGCATCTGAAGACAAAGATCATTACAGCAGCTCAATTAGCAAGCACACAGAACCCAGCACTAACAGCATCTGACAAAACTGCTTCAATAAAGCAAAAGGAACACGAAGCTCCCTGCTTGCTAGGCAGAACACAACTATTTCTGCCTGTTAAAAAAGCCAAGGCAAGCAAATGTAACGTAATTTGCACCGTTCTCTCTCCCCCCGGATAATCCGCCCCATTCTTGGAGGTTGGGTCATGACAACAGGTCTGCTCGTTACAATAATCTTTCTGACATGTTTGGTAACTGCCTTCCCACACAACACAGCCCGACTTCCTACTTCCTCTGATCTTACCACGCTTCGCTTTGGCGGTGTGAAGATTAAAGCTTATCCAATTAGCCACCCACGGCCTCCGCCAAGTTAATCACGTAAATCTTTGAAACCATCACAGAGCAGTGGAGTGTGTGGATAGCTTTTGATTATAGGAGCAGATTTAACTAATTACGAGGCTTAGCAGTGTGCCCAAGTATAAAAGATGATGGGGTTTAAAATTGGGGAGCTATGTCCTTGTCTAACGAGGGAGGGCTTATCTTTCTGAAGGCATTGTTTCCCTGATAATTCTCATAAAACTTCCCGAGTAACTTAGATTAGTCACCCAACGCTTACTTGAGACCAAGGCCACACATCAAGGCTTACGGCTTTAGGAGAGCGATCAGCAAGACTGCATCTGGAACAAAACCTGGGTCATATGACAATTAGTTGCATGACCACTCAGACATCCCCTTAACGATATGGTCATGCAGTAAGTCTCTTTGAAGTGCTCACAGCACCTCAGCTTTGCTCCACAGGTCAACGTCCACGGCGACGGCCAACACCAGGGCATTCTCTCACTTACGGTTTAATGGCTCACATAGGTGGGCGGTGAATTTTGGGAAGCTCCGAGCTGGTAAATGAAACAAGAATTATTTTAACACGTAGAAGCTGTCTCTTGGCCCAAAATGGGAGAACTGTGCATCGAGACGGAGCAGTCGAGTCCTCGCAGCCCACCTGCACTCCTTAGGAATAAGAGGAATATGACTGTAATTGGTCAGGGCTCTGTCAGTCCATGGCAAAACCCCACAGTGATGATGCTAGTTGAGAACGACCTTAGGCAGGAAACTTCAGGTCATCTGAGCAAACTCGTGAGGCACCATGTATAAAGCACACAGCTCAGCTTCGGACGCTGCCCTCCTCCTGACATTCCTCCCTCAAGGCCAACGAGCATTAAGCACTAAGAAGAGGTAGGCAGGCACAACCCCAAGCATGTGCCTGAAGTGGTGGGCGTTGTACCTTCCTGCTGCTTGCTACTCCTAACAGATCCAAGTGCACATATCTTTCCCAGAACCATGGCCCTGACCTTAGTGAGGTCGTTAGAAAATGCTCTCCAAGAAGAGAGACACAACCTACCCCTCAAGCACAGAGTGAACCGAGGAGAGCTCAGCACCTGCACACAGCAAACTGAGGACAGCTCAGCATCTGACTGGTCCTTCTTACATTTCCAGCAGGCAAAGTGATGCTCCATCCTGCATCGAGCTGAATGGGTGCTGGGCAGTGCTGTGCCTGCTCAACCAACAGGGTGCTTCCAGGGACACGCAGCACCAAGGGACAGGACCTCTGCACAGTACAAGGAGGACACCGGGACAATCTCATGTATTCTTGTGATTACACAGATAAGGATGTGTTAATCCAAGAAAAGCCTGCCCCAGCCCCTAGATTTGATGTTATGACTTATGAATGGGTTTCTCAATTGATAACTTCCCCTTTCACCTCAGAAGTTTGACTTTTTTCACTTCCAGATTTCAAGATGCCTGGAAGGTGGATGTTTCTTAGTCCCTTTTTCCACTTCTCCCCTTCAAAAGCATGAAATCACGGTTTGTTGAAGTCTCTCTTTTAGCAACCCGCATAGATGTCTTTCCAAAGCAAACAGAGGGGAGAAGACACTGAAATTGCCAATTATAGAACATTTAAGTAACCCGACATAGGCGGAGTCACATAAACAGCATAATCTGTCCCCTGGAAAATTCCAGTTGCATCTTAATTAAGGTCGACAACGCCGGAAGGTAAACTAATGTTATACCAAGGTAACGTAGTGTCCTGCCCTGTGTTCCAGCCCAAGTTGTCAGTTAGGATAAATACCAAGAGCATTAAGGCCACTGTACTTCACAATCAGAAATAGCTTTACAGCAGTTTTCAAAGGATGTAAAACTCACTGAATGGTGACCAAATATAAACGAAGATTAATTCTAGCAAAACCTTCACAATTACAGGCCGTGGGGACAATAAATATGTGATCAGTGGTGCAAGAAGGTTAATGAAAGGAACGACTGCTGGAAAGGAAAAGACTTCTGAAAATGTGTGCTGTCACATCAGAGATGGATTAGATACGGAAAGCCAATACAAAAGCAGAGAAAAGTGCCACTGCTAGAAATTAATCAAACAATGCGTGCTGATTTTTCTAATGTGGTGGGCAAAGCTGACTTTGAGACTTCAGACATACTGAAGAATGGCCTTTCCAACCTACTAAACCCACAGCAGGTTGCTCTGCAAGCCTCACAGCTTCAGAGCAGCTCGGTGCTGTAAACAGCAGCTTAACCCCACCAAGCAGTGCTGTCTTCTGGCCCCAGGAGCAAGTTGGAAAGGAAGGAGCACATCTCCTCTGCACGCCCTACACGCACCCACTTCTAAGTAAGAAAGGCTGGAGACAGACCTCTGCCTGTGCCACAGAAAGCAAGAGCTACAAGGGAGAGTGTGCAAGGGGTGTGAGTTCAGCAGCCAGTGAGGAGCTGGCAGACTTTTGTCCCCTTTTCATTACAGCACTATTAAACTTTAAGTCTTGCAACACAAGAAAATACGCACTGTCTCTGATGTTATCTTCTGCTGGAAACTACTGGTTTCCCAGATCATTTCTAATGGAGCATGAAATTATTATGGAATTTTGATACTTTCCCCCTGTCAGTCTCAGTACCCCATGCCCAGGCCCAGGCAGCTGTGTTTCAGGCACAATTCCTTAAGAAGCACATATGCTTTTAAAAAATAATGCTCACAAATGGCCTGGCCATGCACGGCCTAGGCTCAACTAATTGAATTGATGGAAATACAGCAAGCACTGCAAAGTCAGACTGCAGCCCTGCTTCTGTCCTGTGCTGCTCTGAAGGACAGAACATCACCTGAATTCACAACAGGAAGCTTAGGGAGATAAGCACAGCTCTGTGTGCTGGAATCTATCCAGAACTGCAGCACACAGCAGTCACATACAGAGTTAGGGCAATGGCAAGCCACGCTTCCTCTTTTTAAGTTTTTTTTTTTTTTCAATAGAGGGGCATTTCATTGTTTTTTTTCACGAGTGCCAGCTCAGGGCTAACAGAGATCAAATCACAGGAAGCAGTGAGTCAGGAGGATGCCTCTGAAGTCGTCCCTAACACACATCACTTCAGTTCTGACATACAGAGCCCTAACACTGTGTCAAGGCACCAGGCCTTCCACACAGCATCTTGCAGAGGAAGAGGGAAATGACAGCTTCATGTGGTTGCCTCTAGCCCAGCTACCACCTAAGGAAGCAGGAATATTAATTGCCACCAATTCTCTCCTCCCCTTCCACCAGCAACTAATTCAGTGGTCAACTCAAACACATTTCAGAGGAAAAAGGAACCTCAAAAAAAATCAGCTTGTGCCCATGGGGAGGCAAGAACACAACCAAGGCGAGCACAGAACAGCTGCAGGCTGAACCCAGGGTACACCTCTTCACCAATGGGAACGACACTGAAAACAGAGGACAAAAAGAGGAACAAGAAGGAGGCTGGGAGATGCTACTTGTTAAAGATCCTTTCACACTTCAAGTCTGAAGACATCTCCCTGCTATGCTGCTCAGCAAGCAAGCATTTCTTGGTATTTCAGGGAGGTGCATAAGCTCTTAGATGTACATCAGCTGCAAGAAGCTCCTTAGTGAGGCAGGCATGCTGGTGCACAGACTGTAGCTCCCAAGGACTCAGCAGTACAGAACTAAACAGGGTTGGACTCAATGATTTCTAGAAGTCCCTTCCAACCCCTACAATTCTGTGACACTGTGAAAGCTCTCCTTTTCCCCTCCCGATCAGAGAACGATGACGAGGGATGGATATTAAAGATGACGACCATGGGCCATAATTGTATTTTCCCATCCATGAAGAAGCTCACACAAGGCATGAAAATAACTCAGACTGCCCTCTCTGCTCAAAGACAAGCTCTCTGACACTCAGAAGCTTAAGCTTCTTCTTCTATCATGACTGCTTTCCTTCCAGCAGTTCACCACAGCCCACAGGTGGTGGCACCCATCAGTCACCCTGTGACTGCTTCTGCCAGCTCATGGGCAGCTATCATCTTCTCCAAGCAACTCTCCATTCCCTTGATCTCCCCAGGTCTGGAAAACAGTAATGACATTGTCATTAAAACAAAATGTGCATGATTTCTAAGCCAATGAAAGCACACTTGGGTACGTGCAGAGATAAATTAGTTCTACAGATGCATTTAGCATCGTGTTCACACAACCCCAAAGCACAAGTCACACTGCTCACGAAGGCAGCACGGTCGTACCTTATCACATCTGGCTCTGTGCCCTCGTCCTTGTAAGATGCCTGAAGTTGCTTCTGCCGTGTGAGAAGGTCATCCACCAAGTTCTGCCTCCTGTCTCCCTCCAGCTGGGTGCTGATGGACTTGGTTAAGGAGTACGTTTCAGAACATGGAAAATCTTAAACTTGAGTATAAAATAAAATCTGCTGTATGTTCTTAAAACAAATCAGATCTCCTCATCAGGAAGGTAACAGGAGCAACTGTAAGAAAAGGCTGTAACACCTAAAGAAGGATAGGCCACGTCCCTCACTGACACCTACTTCCATCCAAAACAATTCTCCAACATGCATAAACTTCAAAGACAAAGATTCATGAAGTGACTGCAGAGGGACCTCCTGGTCATCACCTCAATGCAATTAGTAAAACCGAGAGGCTCCTTACTGTCAATTTAGCGTAGGCATCATGAATTCTGCCTCCAGCACAATTCAGGCTCCAACAACAGAGCTCTGAGATCAGCAGGGCACAGCACACTTCATTTGCCAAGAACTGAGGCTCATACACAGCCTAGGTGAGCAGTTCCCCACCAAGTCATCAGCAAAGCATCAACACTTTTCTTCAAGCAGCTGCTTCCATTTGCAGCTCATCAGTGGGACACCCTGAGAGCCACTGGGACAGAAGGAAAACAATTTCTTCAGTGTGTCTGAAACAGAAGATGCCCAAAGCTCTGCAGTTTTGACAGGTGACATACTTGCTTCCTTTAGTTCATCTCAGAGACATGCCAAAAGACTGCCAGCTGTCCTCCAAGCACTGCTGCATATATGATGCACAAGCTGTGCTGATTTCTGTACACTTTCTGCCACAGTAACAGCATTTGCTCTGAAGCACTTCCTTGACGTGAAAGTTTTACCCAGGGCCATGAGCCCAGCATTCAGTGGACTCATATTTTGAAAGGATTTTTTCTTACAGTAAGCTTGAAATTAAACATCCATTCATTCAACCACTGGACACACCTCTGGGGGGATGGATGTGCTTCCAAGTCCCTACACCTCACCACGTAACAGGAAAGCAAATCCAAGTCAGGCCACAGGGCAGCACTCCTATAGAAGAAGCCTGGGATTTCTCAGACATACTTTAAGGCGTATCAACCATGTTCTGCAGATGCTTTGCTCCTTCTGCAAGTTGGAGCTGGTACTTCACTGCCCACAGCCCAAACAGGGTTTCACCCCTCAAGGACTAAGGCCAGCCAACACCAAAGCCAATAGAAAATAACAGAGGAGTGGGTTTTCTGCTCATGAGCAAGGTGTGCCATGGGCAGCTGCCTGAGATGACTCAGAGCAACCAAGCCAGCCTTGTGCCCACTACTCCAGAGGTGCCCAGGCTCCCAGTTCTTCCCATAACACAGCTGCAATAAAAATATTACCCATCATCACTGACAAAATTCTAGTGAAAGAAACCTTCTTAAAATTAAACAACAGCAACAAAAAAAGAGCTTCCTTGCAATTACAGCAACATGGCAAGAGTGATGAGATGGTGTTCGTGCAGATACATCTGGTGTGTGGACACAGCCCGGAGCAGGGAGTCCTTCAGCTGATCAATCTTCTCTTTGAGATTCTGCAGTGACGACCTGATAATTACATTGAGCTGCAGGGAAAGAAAGAGATTCCTTGTCCAAATTGTATTTGCATAACATTAAATGCTATTGCATGCAGGTAACTGCACTGAGCTACAGCTAAGCTGCTGGAAAGGACTCTGTACTCAACCAGCCTGCCTCACAGCCCCAAAGAGAACAACACAGTTAATTCTTCTGGACTGAGAAGATAAGTAGTACTAGTTTCACAAACACTATTCTAATGCACTGATGCTGTTTAATATGGAGAGCTTTCTTTCAAGTCTTTGTAAACACATTCCTTCATATGGGCAAAGTATTTCAGCACATTTTAATATTTTCCAGCTCATTTTCCAGTCCTTTCCTCTGATCTCCAACACAAATAAAGGCGCCAGCTCCCGCTGCCACTGGGTTTCTTTCCCAGCTCCAATGAGGGAGGGAAGCTGACTGCAGGTTAAGACATTCCCTCCACTGAGCTCTTCCAGACTTTTAGGACCCCACAGACATTCAGCTTCCCCCAGTGCCAGCTCTCAGCACCATCCATGACACCTGCCTGTTTTTGCCTATGGTTCAGGTGCATCTGTTCCTACTAGAAGTGCAGTTAAGCTGTTTGCATTTTTCCCTGCTCTGAGCAAGCTGAGATTCACAGTAACTCTCCTCCTCTTTCCTCCACTCCTTCCCAATTTAATCCCGCATCGTTCTGGGTGCTTTTCCTCCTTAAATGCTATTTCTTTTAATTCTAGTTACCTAGAATGTCCTAGGAAAGAACACTGCAATTGCAACTAGCTATGCAAGCCACTCTTATAAAGGCAAGACAACAGTCCTGCAGTGGTTTACAATCAGAACCCAGAGCACTGTGCAGTGCTGTGGTGGTAGAGCAGTGGAGCACAGCCACACTGGCACAGTTTGAGAGCTGCAAAACTCACGTTCAAACGCATCCAGGCACTAATGCAGCATTCCCAAAGCCACAGTGGGGCAGAAGTGCCTTGAGGAAATTCAGTGCACAGCGTACCCTCTAGCTCTGCAATATGGTAATGAAATATCTTTTTATTTCACATCTCCATTTCCTGCACTCGTACCCAGTTGGAGAAGGCTGCATTTAATCAGAACAGCAAAGTAACAAAGGTATACACATCCCAGAATATCATCCCAGCACATGGACTGCTACTCTGGCCAGGAACCATGCTGTGATAACAAAAGATTCCACTTCCATTAGTAAAAAAAAAAAAAAAAAAAAAGGAAGGAAGTTTGAAGATCAGCTCAATAGAGCAGAGCTTACGGACTGTAAGTGCCTTAAAACCGTTCCCTACAGGTCTCTCTTCCCCCTTTCAATGTTATGCTGTTTACTTAGCAGTCAGCAGTGGGGTTATTTTTAGCCATACTAATGGCAAAACAACACGAAAATAAGACTGGTCACGTTCTCCCTTCCAGGCAAATACTGCACACACAGTTTCCTGCTGTTAAAGCACTCCGGTGTTGTGGCACACAGCACTGCTCAGCCGTGGATGTGTCGACATGCATCTCTGTTATGCAAACAACTCCTCACTGGGGGACACTTGTTTGCAGTTGAACCAAACACTGCCAAATATCCACCTTTAACTGCTAACAGGTTATGTGAAACTGCACTCGGAAAACATCGGGCACGGAAGAAATGACGCTGTGAAGAAATAAGCAGAGCGTGTAATGTTTCCACAACACTTAACCTGGGGCAGCTGTGGAACCAGAAGGGCTGAAAGCAGCACCAGCACCACTCGTGTGCTTTTTTTTTTTTTCCCTGTAACGTCACAGACCACAACGATGCAAACCAAAGAACGTCGTCCTCTATAAGCACAGCACTATTAAGGGGCAGTCTTGCTGCCAGCCTCCCCCTGCCCCAATAGAGCAGCTCAAAGGCAAATTCGCCTGCCTTTGGAAGGCAGAGCCCAATCGCCGCCGTCAGACACCGCTCCCTTTCAGTCCCGCAGCTGGAGAAAGCACTCCAATCGCCCCCCAGATCTCTTTTTCGCCACTGATCATTGCGCAAAGCCCACACAGCGTTCCCCAACGCGGCTTCAAAGAAAGCACTTCAAAAACGCGACTTCCTTACGGCAGCTGGCAGCGAAGAGCGCGCCATCCCATTACAGCTGCGCCACACAGAAGGGCCCCCAGGGCGAGCCGGGCCCCGCACCGTACCTTGGCCGAGCTCTCCCCGTTCCGCCGGTGCCGGCTGCGCTCCTGGATCCGCTCGGCCACCTCCTGGGCCAGCTGGCAGGCGGCGTCGTACTGCGAGAGCCTGAGGGACGGGAGGGGAAGGGGCACTGCGTCAGCGCGGCGGGGTCCAGCCCGGAACCGCGGCCCAGGAGCNGCGCCGAGGGTCAATCCCCGCCGCCGCGAGCGGCCCGTGCGAGGAGGGGGGGGTTGGGTGGGGGTGCGCGCAGGCGCACAGCGCAGTGCTGGCGAGGCGTGCGGGGGAGCGGTGTGCGCTGTGCGGTCCGCAGTGTGCGGCTGTGTTGGTGCGTGGGGCACAGTGCAGAAGTGCAGGGTGTAAAGGTGCGCGGTGCACAGGATGCGGTGCGGAGTTGCAGAGTGCACGGGTGCCCGGTGTGGGGTACAGAGGTGCGGTGGTGTGGGGTGCGGGTGGGCGTGTTGCAGAAGGCACAGAGGTGCAGAGATGCACGGTGTAAGGCCCACAGGTGTAAGGGTCCACACGGCTTGGAGCTGTGTGGTACGCGGTGCAGCGTGCACGGAACAAGGCTGCGGATGTGCACAGGGGCACGGGGCAGAAGTGCACAGCGCAGAGCTGCAGGCTGCATGGTGCACAGCTACGGCCATTCCCAGCCCTGGCAGCAGGAGGGCTGCGTGTTGCACGCTTCAGTTGTCAGAGTACCAACCCCTATCCCGTGGAATGGGATCCCCGTGGCTGGATGCTGACAGCATGTGGACGTAGCTATTGCAGTGGTGTTACTATGGCCCTGGAATAAAGGGCAGTGCAGGGTGCACTGTGCGTGGGGATGGCAGTAGGGAATGGCCAGGACAGAGCAGAGGGGTGAAGACATCCCAGTGTGTCCCTGTGCTGTGTAGCAGGGCAGTGGGGAGGACTGGGCAGTGACACTGGCTTAGGGGAGAGGCCGTGTGCTTCTTCCCCATCTTCCAGGGGCAGCAATTTGCTGTCATTGAATTCTGCTCCAAAGAAAAGTCCCCAGCAGCAGTGGGCAGGGCGTGGTGCTGGGAAGCCGTGATGCTGCCGTGTTGACACTGTCAATATTTGGGCTGCAGATGGCTCCTGAGGGCCCTGCAGTAAAACCAACAGCTCTGGGATGTACAGCAGCCCTCTGCCAACGCACGTGGGCACTGGGGCTGTGTACCCTTTGCCACAGTCTCTGACGCACGTTGCCACCGTTATGAGCAGGTGCCCTAAAATCACTGACGATACCGTAGTGATGTTTTATTGGCCTCGTTATATGGGGTTATTGCTGCATTCAGCCCACTATGACACACCTCACATTGCTGCCACAGACCCAGCAGGTCCTGCCTGTGTGCACCCCCACCCCAGCCTGACCCCCCAGCACCGGGCTGGCAGTGCCTGGGTGCAGGCAGCTGCATCAAACATTGATGCCCCAGCTGCACGGCTCAGCCGGAGGCAGCACAGCGTGCTCACTACATATTTCATCTTTTCTCCATTAAAAAAGCATGGAACAGTGAGCCACGTCACACAGTGCCTTAACTCGCTTCCATCTCACATCCTGAAGGAAGGACATGCTATGCCTCCAAAGAATCCTCCTGTTAAGTGTTGCCTGAACCACAGATCTGTCCCGAGTGCTCCCTTCAGCTGCAGCAGGGCTCCTCATGGAACTCAGCTCTTAGGCCCATGAGTGCAACAGAGTTTGTAATCCTGCAAAGCACTCTGAGGCAAAATCAATCAGCAGCAGCAGTTTGAGACAGGACAGGATGGAAATAAAGTACAGAAACATGCCTGGAACTGTGCTATTTGGGGCTCCACAGAGCTGGGAGGTCCAGCAGGGGATGTGCCCTTTGCCACCCCTTCAGTGCCCTTTGCCACCTCTTCAGCACTCTTTACCCACGGTGGTGTGGCCCCGGCACTGCTGTCCAAAGCTGTGGTGCCCCATCAGTGGATGGGCAGCCTGAGCTGGGGGGCAGCCAGCCCACAGCACGTGTGGGGCCGTGAGGACCCTCCTAACCCAACTATGCAGTGGGTCTCTGGTTTTTGCTTTGTCCTCAGCTGCCCCCAGTACTTCCACCCACTTTCACTCCCCAGCACTACATGTGGCAATGCCCAGCCAAGTGCAGTGCTGCCAGAAGGGCATCGTTTTGTCCCCTCTCGGCAGCTGGCTCCCAGCCCTCACTGCTCACATGCTCTGATTCCTCACTCCCCAGGACCTGCACCATCCAGCAGGAAGCAGTTCCCAAACCATTTACTGTGTTTATGCTTCTTCCGCTCAAGGACGGTCCTCCCTCGCCCCCTCACCCCCACCCTGCCCGGGAGTGAACGTGAAATAAAGGTTATCCTTGGGGAGAAACACAAAGCATGAGGCTCAACGGCCGTGCTGCTGTTTTGATGCCTATCTCATCCCCTCCCCAGCTCCAGCACAGCGCTGGGCACAAAGGGGTGACCAGGGCACGGGAGCTGCTCCACCCCTCGTGCTATTTACACCAAACACGTGCCCTGCACACAGAAGGTGCATTAAAAGCCGGGCAGCAGCTGCAGTGGGGCAGCAGCACTGGGGCTGTGTGTAGTGTGTGCATGCTGCAGGTGGGGCTCAGCCTGCCCTGTGCCCCCGAAGGGGCGGCCACAGCCTTCCCTACGGAGCTGGATGGGGACGGCGGGGACGGCGATGGCACCAGCACTGCACCAGGTGAGTGAGCACTACAGTGGGGACGGGCCCTGGGCTGGGGATGGGACACTGCCTGCAGCCAGGTGGGCTCAGAAGCGTGGCTGTGCTGGGTGTCCCTGTGTGATCCCCCTGTGTTTCCAGCCTGGCTGCTCAGAGCAGGGTGAGATGCCCTGCAGAGCTGAGCCAGCCATGCTGGCTGGGCTGTGCCTGAGTACGAGCTGAACTGAGCCAGCGCAGTGTGAGCAGACCCAGACCCAACCACCTGTGGCCGTGCTGTCCTCGCGTGTCCCCCTGGGGCCAGAGCAGAGAGGTTTGTCTCTGCAAATCAACAGGAGGGAGCTGAGTCTCTCTGTTCTCTCCTGGCTGAGTGAGTGCGTCTAACATGATATACAGAGCATTAAGGTGTGTGCTAATTAGCTGTGTCCTGCTGGCTATTAGCTGCCTGGCACAACTCACCCTGATGGAAATAAGCAGGATCACAGAATCACAGAATCTCTCAGGTTGGAAAAGACCTTAAAGATCATCGAGTCCAACCACAACCTAACCATACTGCCCTCACTCTAACAGCCCTCTGCTAAATCGTGTCCCTGAGCACCACATCCAAAGGTTTTCAAACACATCCAGGGATGGTGATTCCACCACCCATGCAGAGCCCATTCCAGTGCTTAACGACCCTTTCTGTAACGAAGTGTCTCCTGAAGTGTCTCCTGTCAACCTAAACTTACCCTGGTGCAACTTAAGGCCATGCCCCCTCGTCCTGTCACTGTCACCAGTGAGAAGAGCCCTGCAGTAACCCCAAGGAAAATACCTCTGCTTTCTCCCTAGGAGGAGCTCCAACCCTGCTCACAGCTCGGCTCTGCCTGCAGCCATTCCCACCACCAGTAGCTTTGCACAAGACGGTGCTGGGCCGCCTGGTTAGGTTCACGGGGCACACGGGGACATGGGGAACAGGGACCAGCTGAGGGCTGCCCCCTGCTCTCACTGAGTCCCAGAGGGATGGGGGCCAATCTGCATTTCCCTTAGCAGGGAGGGGGTACTGCCATAGGAGGAGGTGCTCTGGGACCCCACTGCAGTGTGGCAGGCCAGTGCTGGCAGCAGGGTGCCGTGTAGGATTCAAGCTCTTTGTCCCGCAGTGGTGCTCTGCTCCTCTCCCATCACCGTCGTGGTCACGCCGGAGGATGACACGTGGCACATCAGCAACTCCTGCGTGGGCAATGGAAAGTTCGTGGACTGGGAGCAGATGCCAGAGGTGGAGCAGCAGGCAGATCCACCCGAGGACGCGCTCAGCCGTCCCCCCAAGGAGCTGAAGAAGCTGGTGAGGGAGGGCTGCTGGGCTGCCAGCCGCAGGCAGAGGGCAGCAGCATACCAGGGGCTGTGTCAGCGTGTCCCCTGCCGCCTCGTCACGCCCGATGCCCTGGTGTACAGGGACGTGGCCACGCGGCTCTTCGGAAAGCACGGCGCCAGCTCCCACCCGCTGCCTGACTTCCTGGGGGGATGCTCCCTGCACACGTACTGCCTCAACCTGGATGGGGTCGCGGCGCTGAAGAAGATCCTCATCTGCATTGGCAACCTGTTCCCTGACATCACCTACAGCCCCGCGCTGCCCTCGCTCACGGCCCTGCTGCTGCACTACAGCGAGGACGAGGCTCAGTGCTTCGAGAACATCTCCCGCCTCATCGCCAGCAATGCCCCCCACACCAGCTACGTTGACCAGTCCTTCCTGGCCCACCAGGCCTCGTGCATGACGTTTGGGGACCTGGCCAACAAGCACTGCCCGGCAGCGCACAAGCTGATAGCCAGCACGTCCGAGAACGTCTTTGAGGTGTACTCCGAGTGGCTGTCGTGGCTCTTCCGTGACCTCCCCTTCAGCTATGCCATCCGTGTGTTTGATGTCTTCCTGCTGGAGGGGCAGAAGGTGCTGTACCGCATCGCCCTGGCCCTGCTGAAGCAGTACCGGCTGTCGGTGAGCTCTGCTGAGCAGGATGGGACCGACACCAAGGCAGAACTGCAGGCCTTTGTGCAGAACATTGCCCAGCACATCACTGTTGACAAACTCCTGGAGAGAGCATTTGGCATCCGGCTGTTCTCTCGTAAGGAAATCTGGCTGCTGCAGATGGCCAACAGGAAGGCACTGATGGAGAGGGGCATCACCATGGTGCAGGGCAGGTAGGAAGCTGGCCTGTCTGCCTGCAGTGCCGACGGTGCTCTTGGGGCAAAGCGGGCAGACAACAGGTGGAAACGCAGCACAGGGGGAGCTGCAGGGTGTCCCTTGTGCTGCACAGGCACTGCTGGGGTCACGCACCCCCAGTGGCACATAACAGCACTGACATTGACCAACAACATTAGGGTATGGTAGCTGAGCTCTGACACGCTCCTCCCTCCCGCAGGCAGTCCTTCCACCTGGCCGTGGACATGCAGATCTTCAGCTCCAGCATTGTATCGGCTCAGGAGATGCGCATCATCTGGTCTTGGATCCCTGAGCGCTTCTCCCTCTTCCCCCCACTGCTGCTCTTCTCCACCTCGGAAGATGGGTGCAGCCTGCAGAGGTGAGCATGATACAGACACAGCATCGGGTAAGGATTGCTGGTGTAGAAAGGGGCAACCACAACATCTGTGGGGCATATTTGAGGTCTCCTGGGGACACTGCTGGGCTCACTTTGGGAAAGGAGTGCCTTCTTCAGCAGCACATCATGCTGAGAGGCTGTACAGAGCAGGCTGAGCTCAGGCACCTTTCACAATGGGGGAGACACAAACCCTCCAGACTCAAGCTATGAGAGCCTAAGTGCCATAGTCAATGCCCACATCCTCAGCAAGCAAGGGAACAGCCAAGGACCCAGTGACAGCTGTAGAACAAAGGGCATGGGGAGAGCAGAAACATCCCTGCACTGCCCCGTGCTGGGCATTTCACCCTGCTGCATGAGTGCCAGGGCTGGCCAGGGACTACATGCTGCCCATGACACCAGTGATTCCTGCTTCTCCATGGGGTTCATTTGGGGCTGCCAGAGTACTGCCCACGCTGGCACCACGAACACACCCTCAGCTCAGGGGAGGTGAGCGAGGGCCCCACAGCAAAATGTCCCAACCCCAAGAGGGGAGGTCCCACTGTTTCACCTTACCACGGCAGCAGTGGGGCTCACAGGGTGGGTGTCAGACAGGAGCTTGGCCTCCAGGTGGATGAGAAGCACATGCAAAATAAATGCAAGCTTGCTTGGGAAACTGCCCTACGATGCATCTCCCCCAGCCTGGTGCTGAGGGTACGTGGGTGGATTTTGTTTGGATTTATGAGAGCTATTACCTGCACTGCTGAGCAAAACTGATGCCTTGAGAAGCCCTGAAGCCAGCTCTGTTGCCTGCACCAACAGAGGAGTTGCCCAAGCTATGTCCTTGGTCTGAGCCCTGCACCAATGCAGCCTCCTTGTGCACTCCCAGGTTTTACTCGTGCTGCGAAGGTTACGAACCGACGGTGCTGATCCTAAAAACAATGGAGGGGGAGGTAAGTATGTCCCAACAGGGAGGTGAGCTGTGCTGTGTGACAGCAAGGAGCCCCTGCCACATACAGTGACTCCACCACAGTGCTGTAGGGACACCAAGAGGCACCGAAGGCACTGGCTAAGGGGGGCTGTAAGCTAAAGAGTCTGTGAGATGGGGAGAGGCCATGAGAGAGGTTTTATTGCACATGTAGACTAAACCATGAAGCCTTTGCTAAGCAGACTTCCCTGAAGTCAGCAGATGCTTTGTCTTAGCAAGGACTTCCTTTTAGTGCATTAAATGCAACAACCCCTCCTTGACTGCAAAAGCAGCCACACGAGGGAAATGGAGTGAAGTAAGGACAGCTCTTAAAATATGTGGAAGTCATGGAATAACTGCAGAATGACCTGAGCCAGGCATCTTCCCAGGGACTTTGGGAGTGGCTCATAAACCCATATTTTATGTCTGCACTCTCCATCAAACAGCACAGGCAAGCTCTGTGAACTGCTGAGGCATCCTACAGATTTATTGGCCAACAAGTCCTGACCTCCCACACGCAGCACTCGAGTGCAGTGAAGAGAGAAACACTGCTGCCCCTAGGGCCTTGTGCAGACAAGGAAAAGTGACTTAGAAGACTTTGTCTCCTTTATGTTTTAGCTCATTTTCTACCTTACATAGTCCTAAGGAGAGGCAGAGCCTTTGCTGTGCTGAGCATGCAGGAGCTGGCCTCAGTGGAGGCTTCTGCCTGCACTCCCTGACGGTTTCCTGTGCTCTCTCCCAAAGGTTTGTGGGGCATTCCTGTCCTCTGATTGGAGTGAAAGGAAGAAGAGTGGGCTGGCCTCGGGCTTTTTTGGGACAGGGGAATGCTTCGTGTTCACTGTAAGTCAAATTTATGCTTAGGGGCCTCTCTTTCACTGCTACTTCATTCCTCTAACTCCAGGCACGGTGGCACCAAGCTGCTTCCTTTGCACACTCCCTTCACTGCCCAAAGCTCTGGCAGGAGGCAGCTGCAGAAACTGCTCTGTTGGACCAGAAAAAAATGGAGAACTATCTTCTAGAGCATCCTAAAGGGATGACAGCAGGACAGTGTGTGCTGATCCTGAGCTGTCCCTTCCCTGCTGCAGGTCTGGACCTGGCACACACCGTGTGGTCCCCATGCGGCCACAAGGACAGGGCTTACTGGCTTTCTCCTGCTTTCCAGGTGCGCCCCGAGACGGAGAGGTACGAGTGGGTGTTCATCAAGAAGCCAGAGCTGGCCAAAGCTGTTCCACGCTCGCGCCAGCGCTCACCATCACCCATTTCCACCCCCCCACTCAGCTCCTCCCCCAACAGCCGCAGTGCCAGCCCCAACCTCCTCACCGTGCCTGCACCGCAGCGGAAGGGCCGCCTGTCCCCGTTCCTGGCCATCAGGCATTTCCTCCTGCCTTCCAAAACAGCCTCCATGTTCATGTCTGGCTCTCGGGAAGGGATCGTTATCGGTAATTACCTGGTGGCAGGTATCTGTGTCCAGCACGCTGCTGCTCTGACTAAAAAGAGCTCCCCTCCAGGTTAAAATCCAAGCTGTCCATAAGGCAAACACCTCCTGTCTTAGTTTATGTACCTGAAGTCAAGAGAGATGAACCCTCTTCCTCAAATCAGCAGGAGAATGAAGGGCTGCACAAGGGCACAGATGTCCTTTCTGAGAGCTCTAGAGCAAGTCCTAGCTGAGCAGGAGCCCTGCAACCCAAACCTGCCAGCCAGATGTGGCAGCCATGCCCTTCCTCACCCTTTCCTGGGAGTCTTGCAGGACTAAGAGGAGATGTGGGTGGGGAACAGTTTGCAGAAATGCCAGGCGTGATCCCCTGGGGCAGATGCACCCTGTGTGCAAGAATGGAGCTGAGAAATGGGCACGATCCCAAGACCTGGCCAGCATCTGCTGGGGCAGCAAAGGGTGACCACGGATCCCAATGCCCGGTGTGCATTTGCAGGTGGAGGTGGAGGCCAAGCACTGTCCCTCGATGCCAACCTGCTCCGGGGACGCACGGAACCCTGCGAGACCTTTGACAACCCTCCACTCTGCCAGGAGAACTTCACGGTGCAGCTGTTGGAGGTGTGGGGCTTCCAAAACACCTAGGTCCCGTGGGGTCAGCCCCTCACCACGGCAGGAAACACACGGCCACGACCACCACGATCCCTGCCAGCAGCTTTGTGTGCGCCTCAGCTTGCCGTCCTCCCCTCCATTGTCACAGCTACACTGGAGGGCCATGCGTGTCATGCATGGGGTCTCCTCCCACAGCTCACACCCAGCTCCACCAGCCCTGCTCCCATTCAAGTTGCTGGAGAGGAGGCAGGTCACTGCTTTCTATGCCCGTCTACAGTCAGCAAAGCAGCTCTGTGGGAATCCTCAGCCTAGACAAAGCTCAGCACCACGGTGCAAAGCTCACCTACATCCCCTTCCTCCGGGGCCGGACCCTGCCCGCCCTGGGGCTCAGCGCTGCCCCGCCCCCGCTCCCGGCCCTCCCCTCAGCACAGCGCCCCCTGCTGGCCGGGCGCAGCGCGCAGGCGCCGTTGTCATGGCACCGCGACTCCGTCGTCGCGAAGCGGTGGCGACGGCGATGGCGGAGGGGAGGGAGGCGGGGGGGCTGGAGCTGAGGGCGGCCATCGGCTTCAACGGTACCGGCATCACCTGGGAACAGCTTGGTGGGGGTGTGGAGCAGCTTGGGGCAGCTGGAGGGGGATGTGAGG
>VXAB01006339.1:83203-102871 GCA_013399175.1 Odontophorus gujanensis
TGTGGGGCATATGGGGGACATGGGATGCGGTGGGGCAGTTTGGGGGCAGTCTGGGGGGCAGCGGCCGTGTGGGTGTCTGGGCAGGAGCAGAGCTGTGCACCGTGTCCCTGACTGGGGGCAGGAGCTCATGGAGAAGAGATACAGGCTTCAGAACAAGCAAACTCAGGCTGAATAGAGGGATTTGCTGTTTGTGTGTGTGTGATCGCCCAGCTTACTGCAACGAGAGGAGCTTCGTTTCGAAATAAAACCAAATCCTCTTGCACAAAGCACAGCCGTGAGCAGCCCTGTGGCAGCGGGGTCGGTAATGGGGTTTTGCAGCCGCCCAACTGCTTGGGAGGTGTGCAGCTGTTCTGAGGCACCACGGAGCAGTGGTGTGGCCTTCACAAATCAGCTGCTGCTCATGGAGGACCTGCGGTGATGCTCAGTCCTCAGGGCTGGGTGGATCTCCTGGTAGCAGCAGCAAGCACAGCCCAACCTTGAATTGCACACAGGACCGTGCTGCTTTGGGTGGGAGCTGGGAGCCTCTGGGTTTTGCCCTCATTGCAAAGTAAATCCTGAGACATAAGAGTCTGGGGAAGCGTGATCAGGATGTCCTCCTGCACGGAAGCATTGAACGCAGCATGCCTTGTGCTTCCTCTCATGGCAGGTCACATCACATCAGGCCTGATCTGTCACCCTGACAGCAAGCACCTCCTCTACCCGCTGGGATGCACTGTGGTCATCCAGGACCTGGCCAGCAAGAAGCAAACCTTCTTGCACGGCCACACCAACAACGTCTCCTGTGTCGTCGTGTCAAGCAGTGGGAACTACATTGCCTCTGGGCAAGTCACCTTCATGGGCTTCAAGGTGGATAATGCTCGGTGTTTAACCATGCTATGCTGACCAAAAACATGGAGTTGGCTGAGCAGCTAGAGTACTTCTTACTTGTTTTTCAGTTTGTAGGAAAACAAACATCTATAGTGGGAGGGCACTGCAAAGAATGAGGAGTGTGGCTGCTCTGTTGTTGGGTGTGCCTTTGTATTTTGGCATGGCATTAAACACTCTCCTTAGGATCAGGGTAACTAGATTGAGGGATTTCTTACTCCCAGTCCTTCTTAGAGAAAGTGCTGTGGACATGTGGCAGCCTAAATCCCATTAGACGCTCAATAGTAAGTAGTGTCACATTTAAAGTTGTTAATGGTTTAATTTGCTTATTTGAGAAAAGCCTGAGGCAGAGGGAAGTTATTCAAGTTTTCAGCGTTTAAACATCTCAGCCAAATACTCTTCCAGAATTGGTGTTGCATAGCAAACTGTGATTCTGAAATGAATCAGAGCTTCTAAGCTGGTAACTGGAGTAATACTTTGTACAGCATCTAATGTGAGGCATACCCTTATCACAGTGCCCTGGGCTGAAATAAGCTGACTTTCTGCTGGACGGCTTCTGAGCAATTCCTTTCCTACCAGAGCACTTCAGCATGTCACAGCTAATGCTCTGGCTTTGACTTCTGCTTTGGACTGCAGGCAGACATCATTCTGTGGGACTTTCAGAAGAAGGAGTTGCTTGCTCGGCTGTCACTTCATAAGGGTAAAATTGAAGGACTGGCATTCTCTCCAAACGACCTTTATCTCGTGTCACTGGGCGGCCAGGACGATGGCAGGTAACGGTCTCCCCTTGCTGAGACATGATTCCTCACTAATTGCAGGACACTGGAGAACGTGCTCAGGGGACACTCCCTCCTCTGGCACTCTGACATCTCTTTAGAGCATCCCATCTGATGGAAGCTGGGTTGGTACACCAGTGTGTAGGGCAGGGAAAGATGAGGCAGCAGCTAATGGTGAAGATGGCTTTGTCGCCTTCAAATAACACACCAGGTTCTCTGTTAGCTGGCTTAATGTTCGGGCCTGAAGAATTACAAGTGAAATAAAAGGCTATTTCAAATTAGATTCTGTGTGAGATATGATTTGGCTCTTGCTCAGGAGGAGGAATACATCAAATACACATCCCCACCTCCTCAGCAAGGGGTGTAAGCTGTGATTCCATGTATTTGTTTTAAGGCTTTTCATGGATAAACTGCTCACAAGGTGACATGTAGTGCTTATCCTTTTGGGAACAAACTGCAGGAAAACAGGCTTTAGTTCTCATCCTTTTGGAACGATGCAAGAAGAAAAAGTTTTCTTTCTGGTAAGATTTTAAGTAACATTAACAAGTGAAGTATTCTAAAGCCCTTCCTTCCTCTGCAGCGTGGTTGTGTGGGACGTCTCCAAAAGAGAGGCTGTCTGTGGGAGCCCTGCCTCGGCTCGGAACGCAGGCAGTGTCACCATCGTGGAGTGCTCCGCATGCAGAGACGAGATGTTTGTGACAGCTGGAATGTAAGGCTGTGTTTAGTGTGAGAACTGCTACGAGGAGAAAACCCACCGACCTAGCTCCTTTTTCAGAGCCTTTACTTAAATAGGGGGAAAATTAGGCGTCAGTGTGCTCTGCTTTTTTAATTCCCATCTCAATGGACTCATGAATATCCAGCAGCTTGTCTGTTTAAAGCGTTTTTCCTTGTTCTGCATGTAAGTGTATGCTTTCAAAGTAGCACACACAGAGCAGCATGCTTAATTTCTGTTCTGTATAGCAGGATTTTGTGCTCAGCGTTCCCTCTGCAGTCCTTAAAATATTTAGTTCCCAGTGTTTACACACGAAAAGCAGTCAATGAACAGCTCTGGACAATGCCTTGTTAATGTATGAAGAATGATATCTTGCAGGTCGTTGGATCTTCTCCTATCCTCAGCAGATGTAATGTACAATTGGTCACTGGCTTGTAATAAAAGTTGATACAAAAAGTCCCATTTCCCATGGATTTGGGACAGCTCCCATTTATCTAGCCTGACTTTTAAACCTGCAGAGGTCCTGCAGCTCCCTTTAAATCAGAGGAAGGCTTGGATGCCCTTGGCTGTGGTTGCACCTGTCGGTGCTGGTCTTTGCAGTTTTAACACTTTGTGAAATACAAGGGTGACTGTGTGTTAAGGTACTATATCAGTTCTTAGTTGTCAGTCAAACTGTGCTAGAAAATAGTTGAAAGTGCCTGGTGCTGCTCATTTCCTGTTCTAAGAAGCACAATCCCCACGGTGCATGTCTCTTCAGGGAATTAATATCCAGGTTGTTACATACCTCCCCCATAATAGCATGAATTTTTGCTGAGCCTTTAAGATATTTTGACTTATCTGGAAAAAAAGTTACACAAGAGACAGCAGACAAGACAAAGGATTGCTTCTGGCTTCTATGGTATTGTACTTTTTCCTCCTTATCATAATTTGAGAATGATATGACCTTATACAGATTGTTTCACTCTCCTAATAATGGTTGAGCTGAGATATTTCTGGGATTGATTCCATACAAGGATTTAGTTTTCCTCTATGCTTTCCTGTAGCGAAACCATTCGAGTATGGGAACTGGATCTACCAAATAGAAAACTCCAACCAGCTGAATGCCAGACAGGGCAACTGAGAAGAGTGATCACAAGCCTTAAGGTGAGCATCAGTCAAAATGATTCAACTGAGCTAAGCAGCACTCTGCAGAGTAGAGAAAGCTCTTCTAGTGATGCTAAAAATGCTAATTATAACTACACGATGGCACTGTTGTTGCTAAATGTTGGCTCGTGGCAGATTGCCTTCCACAGTTCCTTTGTCCTGGGAAAAAAAGCAGCATGTGTTTTAGTCAGAGGCTCGAGAGAATTCAACTTTTGCTTCAAAGTGTTTGGCTGGAGAACGTTTTGCACAGAGCAGCGTTGCAGATCCGTGTGGGTGTGGATGTGAAAGCACTAGCTGTGTGCCCTCAGGGTGAATCCTGGCAATGCACTCAAGTAAAGCCATGCAGCATGAGCTAGGCTTGGGACAAGAGCCTCAGTATCTTGACTACAATCTCTTTTTTTCACCCTTTCTTATAGATAGCAGATGATGATAATTATTTTTATGTTGGCACATCAACTGGTGATGTCCTGAAATTGAACACAAGAAACAAGCTGATGACCGATTTTGGGCCTCAAAAGAAGTTTTCGTTGGTGAGTACAAGTTCTGTCACTTGAATCTTTTTCCTTATCCTCTTCATTAGTGAGTGAAAGTAGGACAGCCTCCAGGAGAACCATTAGAAAGCTGATGCACAACCTCACCTCCACAGAGGATGAGTGGAACGGGAGTCAGCGTGGGTGTGTGCCACACTGCAGCCATTCGGATGAAGAGAGTTCTGTGGGTCACTGAAAAAAAAACAGAATGGGAGCACAACTGCAGAAGAGCAAGGACCAGAGTAAAGGCAAACTGAAGGGATAAAAGCTAAGGGGAGAGAAGAGTAGCTCTGTCCTGTTTGTGTGGTTCCTGTAGCACAACCAGAGATTATAGCTGTGCCAGCAGAACTGTCTGTGGGTTAGAGTGGGTTGAGAATGGATTCAGCTGAAAACCAGTACCTGCAGCAGGGTAATTTGTGCAGCCATGTTAATTACAGCAAGGCCCTGTGACCAGTTACCAGCACAACTGAAAGAGGCAGCATGCTTCTTTGTATGGAAAATACAGCGAAAATTCACAGCGTGTCTCATTTTTGTTGAGCCTGAAGATACAGCTTGGTATCAGCTACTGGCACTAACGTCAGAGATGGAAATCTGTGTGGCAGAGCTAGGCGTTCCAGGTCTGCCAGCAACTTGTGTTAAGGATTTACAAGGCAGAATTTCTTCTGTAGCTTTTTAGTTCTAGCTCTCAGTGCTCCTGTTGACCCTGCTTTAGGCAGGGGGAGCTGGGCTGGATGAGCTCCTGGGGTTCCTCCCAACCCCAGCTGGTCTGTGGGTCCTCTCTGAGGACTTGTCTCCATTGTGACACGTAGCTGATAGCCAGCTGTCCAACACTTCATGGAAAGCAATGAGGCTTGCTGTACTGAATGCTAACATCACAGCTAGGTTTGAATAGTTGGGTTTGGTGGGTCTCACCAGGCTTTGCTGGGATTTCTGTGGCACTACTCTTGCACTAAAGCGCCGAGAAATTCAAGTGTAAGAATTGCTTATTTTTGGTTCCCGTTTTGAGAGGTTTGGTCTTTACCCTTTTCCCACAGTACTTGACATTACGTAGCTTTCTGTGTTTACAGGCAGGGCTCCAATTGACGTTATTCACAGATTTCACTGCTCCATACTTTTGAAAGTCACTCCCCAGAGTCTGTGTTGGCACCTGTGGAATACACAACTAGGTTCTGCTTGGAAGGATCTATTTAAATGACTTGCTCAGCATCACAAATAGTTCTGGCAGAGGCTGCTACCTAGAATTCAGTTCTTCTGGACCACATTAAGGTTTCTCAGTTAAACTTCAATTGAAAGAAAATGCTCTTTCTTTGTTTGTTACTTTTGTCTGTGTTCTCCTATCACACATTATTACATTATACCCCTCATGACTGATCTCTGAGTAGCTTCAGCTTCCCCACTGACGAGGCAGAGGTCTTACCGAAAATAGTCCTGTAGATAACATAACTAAAGAGTTTATTATAGTGCTTATGCACAACTGGCGCAACAAAATAAAGATTGTGCAGTGTACACTCTTTCTGTTGCTTTTTGACTTCTGAGGGCTCAGCCTCCTGACCTCAAGGTTCCCTTAACAAAGTTTCTTTCTTTGACTGCAGTTGGGTCTAGCAGATCTCTGTGTAACGATCCACAGACAGGAATGTCTTCTGGAGGAGGAGCTTTTGGCCTTTTGTTGGCAGGGAGCTGTAATGATAAACAATTGGCACCAGCTAGAACGCTTTCTCTTGTTTTCTCTTGGCTTGTTGTTGTATTTGTGGCTTTTTGGTGGAGGGGATGATACCTGAGGAGTTCAAACACTTTCCTGAAACATTTTCTTGCATAAGTCTGAATGTATTTTATGATTCTATTAGAAACCATGAACATCAGTGAGCAGTGAGGACAGTGATAGAGGTGGAAGTGCTGCTTGTACTACTAGAGATGCCATGGGGAAACTGCCCTAGAAAGAAGCAGACCTTGTTGTTTGAGGCCAAGCGTGAGTCTGACAAAACCTTTGAGAAAGAAACCATCAGTAATTCCCAAATAAAAAGCTGTTCTGGACTCATTTTTCCAGACCTCCTGAACTTTGCTTTTAACACACATACAATACAAACCCCATACATACCCAGTCACAATGCCTCTTGCATTGCAAGTGCATGCCCACCTCTCTGGGATCACTCAGAGCAAGTGAGGTCTTTAAATGTACTCAATGTTTATCTGTCTATTCCAGAAGCTTGGAGAAGTCATCACACCTGGTGATGACTCCCTTGCCTTCTGCAGTGAGGGAAAGGTGCAAATGCCTTTAAAACAAACCCTCACAGACAATATACCTTTGAGACCATCACTGAATAAGAGGTCAGCTAGGGTCGTTAGCAGGAGGCAGTGCAGTTTGGAAGTCGAAGGATAGCCCGAGGCCTCTTACTGAAAAGCAGAGGCTCAAGGCCAGACCATATCCCCATTCATATAAAGAAGAGCTTTGCAGCATCACTAGCTTCAGCTGGCATTGTTTGTAAAGTGAAAAGAAAAACTGACAAAAAACAAGGCCTTTCAGTGTGCAAGAGGCTGACAGGGTGCTAAGGAGAAGGTAAGATCCTGAAGTGGATGTCACGGCTGTCTGCCAGCCCTGTGGATGAGACCTGAGCTGTCACACAACAACCCATCTGACATTTTGTTTTATTCATGGTAGGTAGTGGCAGATAGGTGAGAGATACTACTGTGTTTTGGCAGGGGGAGAGACAGGAAAGGCTGAGAGACCTGGGGCTGTTCAGCCTTGAGAAAGAAGACTCAGAGGGGATCTGATCCACGTCTGAAATATCTAAGGAGAGGGAGGCAAAGGGACGAGGCTGGACTCTTCTCAGCAGTGTGTGGTGATAGGATGAGGGGAAATGGTCACAAACTGAAGCATAGGAAGTTCTGCATGAATGTGTGTGGGAACTTCTTCACAATGCAGTGACAGAGCACTGGAGCTGCACACTGAGGTGGTGGAGTTTCCTTCCCTGGAGGTGTTCAGGACCCACCTGGATGCCGAGCTGTGCACCCTGGGCTGGGAGCTGCTTTGCAGGGGAGTTGGACTCGATGACCTCTGGAGGTCCCTTCCAATCCCTACAACTCTGATTCTGTGATTCATGTTGTTATTTCCATCCAGCCTCCTCCTTTACCATGTTACTCAAAATGATGGTGCATGGACATTTCTGTTCATAGGTTCCTACTGTCAGGTGCTCCCCTTGCTCATTTCCTTTCTGCTCTTACCACTGCAGCATCTAAAATGGGAAATTCATCAGGGTTCCAGTGCAGAACAGTGTTGTGTCAGTCAGTGAGAATGTGCTGGTATGTTTTTGCCCCCAGCTGCTCTCAGACCCACCCTCATAGTTCCAGTTCACCCTTCCTGGCTGCATACTGTGATTCCCCTCCTACCCACCCAGCGCACATCCCTGCACACAAGTCACACCTTATCACTATGCTGTCAGCAAGCACTCTCAATACACCAGTGAGCTCTAATGTTTTAGGACAGAAATTACCAACTGTAGCACAGCCTTCAACATCAGAAGAGTATTTTTGCAGTTGTTTTTTTTTTTTTTTTTTTTTCCAAATGGAAAACACGGCATTTATCAAAACAGAAGTGTATACATCCTTATTTTTTACATCGTGTTGCTAAACCGAGGAGAAGAGATGGCTTTTCTTGCAGAGCTGTGCATATTCCACGAGGTGCCTTGGATCTCTATCTGTGCTGTGCAGTACTTCTTGCACCAAAACTTCAGAGCACCCCGCCTCTGTGCTTCAGAACCATCCTCATTGCTTCGTTGCAGTTCTCCCTGAAAAGCTGCACCTACGTGGACATCTGCAGCTCTGCAAGCCTTGTCACCACTGCCTCCAGGGGACTACAGGACACTGGCATGCCCTGAAACTCCAACTGGAACCTGCAGTGACCCCACGATGAGCATGCCCATAAGGAGGTTTAAGCTGTTGCCTCGGTGAGGGGGAGGTGTTTATTGAAAACAGCTTTGGTCGACCTTAGAGGAAGGCTGCCTTTAGATGTGCAAGAACGTGTTTACTACTTGGCCGTGATCTGAAGATGTCTTTGTTTCTGTTTTGAGGAGGAGTGGCACGTCGCTGTTTGAAGCGACTTGTTTCCCATCTAAATGGAGTTGAGTGCGTTTCTGTTATGTCTAGGAGCACAATTTTACCATTTAATTCCAGTATCCCCACCGCGGGCTCGAGAAGCTTTAGAGTAACCTCTCAGATGCAGAGTGGGACTGCAAATGGATTCTCAGCAGTAGTTGGATGCTTTGCATTGTAAACAAAACATTTAAACGAGGTGTGCTGGAAGAGTTCCCAGAGCAAGAGATCAGAATGGGACAAAGAGCAAGCATCCCCGCGGGGAGGGAACGCTCAGCCTGCGTTTGTGCTGGTATCTATATTTATCATCACACTTCAAAGCAGTGGTTTCTTTTTGTAAGAGGTAAATAATGAATGATGATATTTTTAACCTACGTTACCCTCTGCATTTCACCTACAAAAGAACTGTCAGTATTATGAGGCAGAGTACTCGCTGCATCATTAACACGGGCTGCTTGACATCTGAATAACAAGAGCAGCTCCCAGAGCTATGTACCTGCGGGGATTGCAAGAGCAGCCTGAACAGGGGAGAAGCACAGTTACTATACCCAGGCTGAACTCAAACTCTGACTTCGAGGGCTTCATAATGAATGAAGGGAACACTTCCAGGTGTTCCTTTTTTTCTCGACGATACCTGCTTCCCTCCCACATTACAAGAACCAAAGGGAATGTACCTGGTAAATCTCAAAGTAGTTGGCAGTGCTGTAAAAACCCTAATTAGCAACAAGCAGAAAGCAGTAATCAGGTCAGCTGCAGAGTCGTGGCTGTGATTTCCAAGGCTGCCACCAGCTGCAGAGCTAAACCCACAGGGCACACGTAGGAGATGGCAGTCTGTAACAGAAAAAAACCTGCAGAACAGTGGATGGGAAGGCCCTGCAATAACAGGGGCTGTAAAGAACTGCCCACGCCCCGTCGAAAATTTTCCAAAGCGCCGTCTAGAAACAGCTCTGCTTGTGGATTGTAGTTTTAATTAAATACACTCCCTTTGTTCTCGTGCTTGAGTGAAGAATGTCTGCATGAAACCTGGCTCCCTGCCTGGCAGTGATGTGGGAGCGTGGCACCCCGTGCTCTGCGGGCGGTGCCTTCCAGCGATGGCAGTGATAGTGCAGGAGGCGGTGGGCGGCCACATTCTGCAGGATAAGGATTTAATCTACTTCAGGCAGTTATCTGGATATAGGTGTGTGTTGTGTTTTGTTTTGTTTTGTTTTTTTCCTCCAAAGAACAGAAGCAAGAATTCTAAACAACCGTCAGTTGCTTCTGTTTGTTTGAGTAACAGAAGCAAAGGCATTTCTCTGCATTCAGCAGGCTGTCTCTGTAGCTTTTGCAGCATCCTTTCTAATAGCACTGACCTCTGTACAGCTCAAATAGTCAGTTCTGTTTTCTTCTCTGCCTTGATTTCTTTCCCACGTTCCTTAGAGCTTCATTCCTTTCTGCAGAGAAAATGAACACTTTCTGGCTTTCATTCTTTTGAAACTCTGTGAGTGTGTAATGCTGAAATACGCCGGGGTTGGGCCAGATCAGTGATGGAAGAGAACATGAGTGCTGGATGCTACAGATTTCAGACCTTGTCCTAAAATGTACCTGAGCGTGTTCAAAATTCAGAGGTCAAATACACGGCAATGATCCCTTCCTGAAGTATAAATGCATCACACTTCTGATTTGCCTGTCGGTTCATCTCCTTTGAGAACCCTGCTCTTTTTGCTGTGACTACACTAAGCACTGCAATTCTTAGTGCAGAAGAACCCCCACCACTCAGAAGCTGTGCTCACAGAATGGTGCTATGAGCTCAGACTTCAAGGAAAACCCCATAGCACTGTGAAATTGCATCCTGTACACATTGCTTTGCAATAGAACTTAGCTTTCAGTCCAAGTTTTTGTGGCATAAAGTTCCTCTTTCTTCTTTCCCTTTTTTCCCCATTTTCACCCAGAATATTTTACTGAGTCAGAACACTAAGATTTGACCCCAGAGAAGCAAGTGTTTCTTGTGTGTGGAAGACCACCACTTGAGGCAGAGCAGAACAGCAGCAGCTCTGTGAGGCTGGAAACGTCGTGGCCAGGCTGGGGATTGATTTCCTTCTGTCTGTAGTGTGGTACTTCAGCAGTTGGAAAGACATTTCTGCTTTTAATGACAGCTGACCTCCTGTTGGTTTACTCATCAAGTATCAGAAACCTGTGCTGGTGGGCTGACTGATTTCCAGTGCCTCTCTGCCACAAGCGTGTTTTATCAGTGGTATGTGTGGGGTGGCACAGGATACTTCAGACAGCAAGAGGGGCCTGGGATGCAGGGGATGCATCCTAAGAGCAGCTTTGTAAAAGGGTGCTTAGCCTGAGTTTCATCTCTGTTTTCATCCTTCTGATCTTTATGTATAAAGAACCAGTGGAAGGCAAAGTGGAGGCACTGACATAAAATGTGCAAGGTAAGGATGTGTAAATTCCTGTATGGTCCCAACTGCACTGAGGGGTTCATGCTGACATCCCTTACCTGCTCCTTAAACACTCCCACTCTAGATATTCATATATACCTGTAATTAATAACCCTTTTCTTCCCATTCCCTCCAGACTAACACTTTTTAGCCCAGGTCAGTAGAAGACAAAGCCATATTTGAGTGACGTGGGCACTACCATAGGATGCATTGTAAAGACTCCATTGCATCATTCAGCATGGCTGCATTGCAACTGCTTCCATCCAGTTGTGCTGTAATCCCCTTCTCTCCTAGGGAGTCACGGCCTTGCTTCTGCTGAAGACAGGAGATGTCATAGTTGGCACCGGAGGAGGGACTGTAGCTCTCTGTAAAGGCTCAAACTACAAAGTGATGAAGTGAGTCTGCAGATGGGGGGATCAGAAGGGTGGAGATGAGGGCTCCCCAAAGGGCTGTGCTGTAAGAACCAGTCGTTCCTACGGGATGGCACGATGCAAATAGATCTCAGGTTGTTTTTTTCAATCCTACAGACAAAATAGATGTGCTTAAAGTAGATGTTATGTTTGCAGCATAGTGAATTGGAAGCAAATTGGAAGTTTCTGCGTGCTTCTGCATAACACTGCCCTGCTCACAGTTCATTTCAAATGACCACTGTTTCCTCATAGGCACTGGGAGTCAGATCCCAAACTGATGTAAAGTGAGACAGGTCTGTAAAGTCAGTAAAACTGTGTTCCCTTACACCTCCTGAGGAAGGTGACTATGTGCCATTTAGAAAGTGTTTGTTGGAGAAAGTGCTCTCACTAATTTTACAGACGTCTTAAAGTGCTGCAGTCCTTGCAGGGCTTTTTTTTTCTGTGTATGAAATAGCTGCAGGCTTCACTTTTCAGTGGGTGATTGAAAATCAGGTTTGCAGTTAGCCATTTTGCACTCTTTGAGTAGCCAGCTTCAGCACACAGCTCAGAAAAAGCTTCGTGCTGTGCCACTTTAATCATCCCCAGAAGTCCTAAACTGACCGGAAATATTATTCAGTGAGGGACAAGCGAAAAGAAATTCTGCATTCTCTTAACAGGAATTTTCAAGTTCAAGGTGGTGTCACTTCCCTGGCACGCAGAGGTCAGGGCCACCAGTTCTTTGTGGGGACGAACGCGTGCCAGATTTACCGGGTTAACTACACGGCATTTAAAGAGGAGCTGATCTCCACCTGCCACAGGGAAGCTGTTCACGACATCGTGTTTCCTTTGTGAGTACAGCTGCCTGGGATGCTGTGGGCTGGCAAGGGTCAGGAATCAGCTGCTTCCTCCCCAGACAGAGAACAGCAGCTTGATCCCAAAGAGAACGTCGATCTGGGGCCTGCTGTTGTTGTGTTGCTTCTTGACACCGCACGAATGAGCAGTCCTCATCACGGTGCAACAAAGCATAGAGGGAAGTGCAAAATGCCCTCCTCTCTTCTTGTGGCCGACCTGAAAAATCCACTTACTCCTAATTTAATGAGTAAATCATTTGAGCTTTAGGGTAATCCGATGCTAATATTCCCAAGTGGCATATCTGTGTCACAGAGGTATTTGGGTGAGCTGGGTTTAGTGGTGACAGTAAGGACTCCAGTTCCACATCTTCACATGCTTTAAACTTCTTATTTGTTAGCTGCTCTTGAGCAATGCATGTCACTGAGCTGGAAGTGAAGGCTTAGTTTCCCTACTCTGGCATATTTCAGAACACTCACGTTGCTGCTGTTGTTCTGCTTTACAAAGCACCTGCACAAGCTTGTCCTGAAAGAGACTGCACTTTCTCTGGACCAATTATCCCTGTCCTGATTTGTCTTGCCTGTGATTTTGAACAAAAGCATATGGTACTCTCTCAGTTTCACTCTCTGTCATATCCAGAGGATACGTGGTTTGGTCCTCTTTGTGCATAACTGATGTATTGCTCTATGCCAGATAGAGTTAATCTCATCCTGCAGAAAGCAGTGGTGATGGCATAAAACCATGCCCACGTCTCCTTTTGTTTGCTGCTTATTGTAAGAGCTTATTTCAAAGCATTCAGCCCCACAGGTTTTCAAGGTTGCAGGTCTTTTTTACTTAAACATATATACCAGCAGTGCTATGAGCAGGCTGTTACCATTTCCCCTATTGCCCTCAGCAGTCTTACATAGGAATCATACAGATAAAAAGTGACATCCCTACAATGTGAGGCTGCTGTCGGTTGTTGATGTCGAACGTGGGCAGTCAGCACCTCTCCCCCCTCACTTTTCTCTGTGTTGAGTACAGAGTTTGAAGTTTTTCAGAGGTTCAGTGTGAGGAATCAGCATCCCAGCTTCACTGAAGCAGGAAGAGCTCTTTTCACTCCATCTTAATTCCACTGTGCACTGGTGCCAAACCAGGGGAAACCTCTGTGGTAAAGGTCTTCCAGTCCTAACCATGGTGACCCCTACTGTGAAGACGACAGCTGAACGTGGGCAGCAGCCGAGCTCTAAGGGATGGGTTAAGGTCTGATACAGAAGTTGTGTTCTCTTCTCATTAGCTCTTCTCTCTGACCATCTCAGTGGGACTTCTGACTTGTTTGCTACCTGCTCCAAAGATGACATCCGGGTGTGGCACACCCCAGAGAACAGGGAGCTCCTGCGAGTCGTCATCCCCAACATGACGTGCTACGCCATAGAGTTCATGAGGGATGGCAGGAGCATCATTTCAGGTAACGGGCAGTCCCAGCCCGTGGGGGAGTCCAGTCTGGGAGTGTTACCTAGTGTAATAAAAGTCCTAAAAAGACCTGATTCTAAACTGTTAACACTGATGTATGGAGCAGATTAATCTATAATGCACATAGAACAACTTCGGCATACGTTTGCTGCCTGTTTGCCACGTGCAAGTTGCCTATGCAGGAACTACTGCAGCTCCAGAGCAGCAGTGCTGTCCCCCTGCTATTACCAAAGCAGTTTGCCCACAGGCAGAACCAAAAAAGGTATTACATTTTAACAGTCGATGTGAGGCTATGTAGTATAAAGGCACTTAATAAGAAAAGGGTTCATTTGTACGGGAAGTAAGGACAGCATGAGGAAAGTCTCTGTGCCTGGATGATCTGTTTCTTTTTGTTCATCAGCGTGGAACGATGGAAAAATCCGTGCCTTCATGCCAGAGAGTGGCCGGGAAATGTATGTGATTAACAATGCCCACAGCCTGGGAGTGACAGCGATTGCTGCTACTAATGACTGTAAGCGGATCGTTAGCGGCGGAGGCGAAGGGCAGGTAATTTCTTGCTTTTAAAACCCGGAGCAGCTCTGCGCTCTCATCGCCGGACCTGGGAACTGTCTGTAACTGCTCGGTCAGAAACGGAGCTGTGCTGAGCTCACACTTGGGCAGAGAACCGAGTTTGAAAGTATTAGCCTTTGATATGTGCAGATCTCTTGTTCTCAGAGGGTTTCCTATGAAACAATGCCCCGATTTCTTCTGGCACGTTGAGTCTTGGAAAAGCATTCTAACGGAGAACATGCTCTTAATCCTTTCTGTTCATTTGTCTCTCTTCCCTGTTTGGTTTATCTGCATTAGCCATTGTTTGCAAGGCTCTGTCTCACCGTGCTGTAGCACAGATTTGCTTTCTGTCACTGCTCTGGAAGCCCTAAACCAGTCCAATACGACCTGCATGAATTCACTTAGCAGCACAGTGCTCACTTTCTGTGGCTGTGTTGTCTCTGGATACCTTCCTGATTTTCTGGGGGTTGGTATTATCTGATTCAGCTGGTAACATTAATAGAAGACTCTAATAACCTGGCTCCCAATACAGCTATGAGAACATTCCAACACAAACAACAAAACTCAGAAGGCATCCTACTTGTGCACTTCAACAGTATTATTCCAGCAGTCGAAAATTAACGCCGTGCACTTTGGCTGCTCCATGCACTTCCTTTAGCTGTGGCCTTTTGCAATCTGTAGAAGAAACACTAAATTTTAAATCATGTAAGCATTCTTTTTTTAATATATTAAAATAGATCTGGAAGGCACACATTCAGTTTCTTGCTTTGCTTTGGACTTCCTCCCTGCAGTCTGGTGTGCTCTCAGAAGCAGACGTTTAAGTGCATCCTGATGGATTTAACTGCTCTTAATGCTTTGTTTCTGTGCCCTGCTCGTCGTGTGCAGTGTGCATGCTGAAGATTGCACAGGAAGTCTTGAAGAGTGAGGCACTGAACTCGCAAATCTCAGGCAAATATCCTCATCACAGAACCATCTTTCTAAATCATCTTGTGCCTCAGCTCTCCCGCAGAGTGATAGAGAATGGTAGCAGCAGCGCTGCCTTGTCTCACTGCATAAAGACATTAGAGATGATGAGCCACTTCAGCCCTTCACTAATAAAAGCACAGTGAAGTACCTTGGATGATTAGTGCTAGAGGATGCAGGAGATGGAAGACCTAGATTCTGTATGAACACACAGAATGGCACAGGCTGTGGTTAGTTGCTCTCTGAATTGAAAAAGACAGCTGGGACAGAATTAAAGCTAGAAGGTTGGTTAAGTAGAAATGAGGACTGCAGGGGGGCATTTGCAGCATTCATCCAGAAGGCAAAGGAGTGCTCTGGAATGCTAATGGTTCTGTCAAAATCAATCATCTGAAAGCTCTGACGTCCGGGGTTGCTTGAGGTATCTGAATGCTCTGATCATGTAGGCAGCAGGAATTAGACGTACGGATCCCATAGGTACCTCAGCACCAGACCTGAAAACATGGAAGGTTAACGTCCTCTCCTTTGATCTCAGTGCATAATATAAATTTACACGAGCATTTGGCCTTAGTGAAATGTGAAAGCAAATGGGTATCACGAAGTTTGACACTTATGGGGCAGTAAAGGCAAGGTGTGAAGGATCAAGTCCTCGAAGCAGAAAGATTGCTGCCATTACCACCACTGGGAAAAGAGATGCTTTCAGGCGTGGATTTCACATCAAAGATTCAAAGAGCTGTTTTGTATTTACTTACTAGCATTATACACTACCATAAGTACCAGGTAGCTTTTCAAATTCAATTTCAGAAGCTCTTTGATCTTTAAAACACAGCTTGGAAATAGATCGTGGATTAGGTGCTTACTCTCAAAAGGGAAATGAGTACACTGAAACGTGGGTGAGTGGGGCTCACCAAAACATTTGTATAGGGCCAGAAAAACAGAGACAGACCTGCTGAGATTCCATTGCCATGCAAGTTACAAGAGAAATGCAGAGTTCAGGAAAGCTGTAGGTATTCTCCTGAGCTCAGGTGGTACAGAGCTGATGTTTGCTGCTGATTTGCAGGTGAGGGTCTGGGCAATTGGTGAGAAAACACGCAAACTGGAAGTAATTCTGAAGGAGCACATTTCTGCTGTGTCCTGTATTAAGATTAAGAAGAACGATAAGGAGTGTGTCACTGCCAGCCTTGATGGAACCTGCATCATCTGGGATATTGGGTAAGGAGATGGGTTAGCACTGCATGGTATGTAAAGTGCTGGTAGCTCCTGTGGTGGGTCACTGTGTCCTGTTTGGGACACCACATGGTGAGAAGGAAGGGGAAAAGAGCCTTAGAGAGTTAAAAGAATGAGGAAGAACAATCAGTCAGGAAAGTGTGGAAAGTCAGGAAACAGTGGAAACTTCCCAGAAAAGTATAGACAAACACTGGTCCTGAGTTGTTCTGTTCTATCAGATCCCCTTCAGCCGAGGGGATGGAGCAGAGGGTTCCAGCTAGCTCTGTTCAGCACTGTGTCATTCTTGATGAGCTATTGCAAATCTCCAGTTCTGTGCTATGATAGGGATGAGGACATCTTTTGCATAGCACCTAGAAAGCATTCTGGATTAAAAACCTATGTTTCATCTGACAGCAGTCCTCTAAGACAGACATGGCCGGGAACAGAACTGGTGGCTCTGACAGGTACCACAAAAGCCTGAACACAGGCTTACACCTGCTAATATTCAAGCAGAACGTATGACACATGTAGAGAGAGTTCAGGCAGTCAAAGTCTGGGCTTTGACCTTTTTCTTTCTCTTGCTTTGTGGTGTTTTGCAGGTGTTTTACAAGAAAACAAATGATTCTGGCCAACACATTGTTCAAATGTGTATGTTACCATCCTGAAGAGTACCAGCTAATCACCAGTGGGACGGACAGGAGGGTAAGCTAAACTACAGGAGTTCTGTTGGCAGTCATTCCAGAACACAACATCTGGTTCCAGACGTTCCAAGCAGTCACAGTCACACAAGGCCATGATCAGGCTGCACCAGCTAAGGGAGCTCTCCTGGGGTAGCAGGGGCCCGTGTCAAAGCTGCTGTACTTCAGCAGAAGTTTGTAGGGCAGCTCTGACATCTCCGTGCTGTTTATGCACAGCTGAACTTTTGTCTGCTCCCTAGATTGGATACTGGGAGGTGTATGATGGCTCTGCAATCAGAGATTTGGAAGGCTCGCTATCAGGTTCCATCAATGGGATGGACATCACATCAGATGGGGCATACTTTGTCACAGGTGAGTAGGTGGATGAAACTTGAGAAGAAAAGGCCATATTAGGACCAAGAAAAGCAAGGCAATGAAACAAGGGTCTCAGTAAAGTAAGAAGAGGGAAAAAACAAAAACAAAAACAAAAAATCACAAGAGAAAATTCAGCTAAAACATGGAATAAAACAAATGGCTGCAGAAAAATACTTAGGAAGAGGCTGTAATCCAGACCTGGAAGACAGTATGGTTCAGTCTTGCAAGATGTAATTTAGAGGTGAAGACAAGGTCTGAATGTTCCCAAGGGAGCACAGGGTTGCACCTTGCCCTGCTCCTCATTTGTTTCTGTCGTGTCTGCAGTGCACTTGACTGCTTCTTTCCACGTGTCCTGCTGGCACTGTTAGTTTCCTGGGCTATGTGTACATGGCTCCAGGTTCCACCCGGCCTCAGGCTCACACGTTCCCAACCATGGTGACATCTCTTCTGGGATCCCACTGCTAGCACAGAGGATGGGGCTACTGAGCCAAGGCAGCAGGCTTTGTGTCAGCCCCAGTCCCTCCAGGTTAACCCAGTACTGGTGCTGGTGAAGAGCCTTTGGAGGACCTGCCATGCTGGTAGCAATTGCTGGCCAGAGCTCACAGTGAGCTGCTAGGGGCCTAACAGCTGAACAGAAGTAGGCTTTGCCATAATGCACAGGACAGCAGAACCTGCCCCTCCTCAATGAAACGAGTGCTCAAGTGTCCTCTGCTGGGAACAAAAAGCAGCAGAACTCCGTGTGACCGCTGCTCCCTTGTGCCCGATGCAGGTGGGGACGACCGCCTGGTGAAAGTGTGGGACTACAACGAGGGGACAGTGACTCACGTTGGAGTGGGCCATAGTGGCCACATCACCCGTCTCAAGATCTGCCCTGGCAACAAGTACATCGTGAGTGTGAGTGCCGACGGTGCCATCCTGCTCTGGAAGTACCCGGGCTGTCCCTAGCAGTGCTGCAGGAGCTGCCATGCTGCTGCCTCCTCACCCAGCCCCAAAAGTCCTTTCTTCTCATAGCTGAGGTGTTTAAAGCACTCTTACTTTTAGAGGAGATAACTATTTTTCTACTCTCTGCTGTGAATTCACCGGATCCTTCAGAGATCCTTTCCAGCACTGAACACACAGGCCCCATTTCTCACAGGCAGGCAAAGAATTTCATATTCCACTTAGTTTGGGGTGGAAGTGTTCACCACTTCTGACAACGACCCGTGCTGTTCCAGCACTGCTGTTTGCTTTCTCCCACCTTCCCTGACAGCCTCCAGCCTGCTCTAGTCTGTATGGCCGCTCGTTTGTGTGCGCTCCCTCCCTCCTTTCCCCCTATCCCTTTCCATCCCTCTCCTTAATGAATAACTTGTTGTGTAAACTCAGTCTTCTGTGTTCATTTTAATTTGTCCGGCCCTGATGAAGGAAAGAGCCCTCAGCTCCAGCTCAAGCATCTGACTATGGAGCTCTTTAGAGTCAAGCTTTTAAACCAACGTTCCCAAAGGAACTCGGGCTCTTTGAGGCTTCTCCATTTGCTGTGCCCAATTTAAAGCTCCATTCAGAGTCCTGATTTCCAACATCTATTTCCAGCAACGCCAGCTGGACGCGTGCAAACTCCTGGGCACTGCCCCGATTTTCCAAATGGGCTCCAACTATGCATGAAATACACGTTTTGTCCCAGAGTGAGAATGTGCTATTGTGTGGAGTGCTGCAACCAGCAGCTCCAAGATCAGTGGAGATGCAGCTGGTCTGCAGAGTGAGGCCAGCAGAGTAAATCCTCCCTTAGCAGGCTGATGATCTGCAGGAGCTGTGTCATGTTGGGCTCCCGGCGTTAGGACTTACAGAAGTGATATTTCATGTAGGTACTGTCATACCCAGATGGATTTTATTGGCTGTTTCAGTGTGCAATGGGGGATAGGCATTGAAGGGTGTGGTTGCTCATCATTCTCCCTGTGCCACGGCAAATGTTTGCTGCTCGTAGCACATCCCTCTGGCCATGGCTCTGGGGGGATCTGTGCACGTGTTGCCCCATCAAACGCTACATAGCTCATATTCCTTCTGCTTGAAATATCCCCGCTCTTACTACCAGAGTCTCGAGAAAAAGGAATTAAGTCATTCCTTCCTCTTTTTCCCTGGCTTCGAGGCTCGTTGCTATGCAGCTGTAAACACCCCAGCAGGTTTTACAAGCTCTGCAGCAGCACTCAGTGTGGCTTGGAAGGTGGGATCCAACCGCTGGAATGTGGGACAGACAGGCAAAACCTTCGTGCCCGTGTAGGAGAATGAAAACAGAGCTGTGCGTGGCAGGCAGCCCAGCAGCCCGTGCCCTCCCTGCCCAGCCGGGAGCAGCCCAGCACACAGCAGCAGGAGCTGGGAGCCCAGCAGGGCAGGGCCGTGCCACGCCAGCTCCCTGAGAGCCGCAGCTCACTCTCACTTCAGCAAAGCGATCCCGTTCTCATCTGACAGCACCGAACCAAGTTTGCCATCTATGATTTAATCAGACGGAGGACACTGAGCGAGGCGTCTTCCACGGCACCTCCGGGGACGGTGACCCCGCGCCGATCGCGACTGCGCTCTGTCGGAGAATATCCCCCTGACGCCCACCCCCTCCCCGTGCCCTCGCTTTCCTTCTGTGCTTCCCTCGCACCCACGCCCACGGCGGCGGAGACCACGCGGGCACATCCCTCCCCGCACCGCTGATAGA